>CAJQZN010037250.1:9151-20443 GCA_907164685.1 Colias eurytheme | reverse complement strand
ATAAAACTTATCCGTCCAATAAAGTATTACACGATAATATTAAAATGCCACGTAAATTGTCAAATACGGGCAATAAGAATACGTTTTTAAAATGGTAGTTTTATACATTATTTGACGAATAAGTTTTAACCAAGGATTGAAAAATCAGCCCTTAGTAAAATTTTAGTAGAGTAGGCTATTATAGTTATCTATCATAAAAAAATATACAAAAACGAAAACGCATATTTTCCTTAGAATTTTTGATACATCATTCCTGCTATAATTATTTTATTCAATTTATTAATTTAATCACTACATTATAATTAACATCCGCTACTATTCAGACGTAACTCTTTGCTCACGACTACACGAAGCAAACAATTAAGTTACACTAAGCGTCGGCCAGTGTAATGTGATTACAATCCAACAACTTATATGTAATTATACTAGCTTATTATATAGCATAGTAATTTTGTATGCAATTCAATTTACGGGTGACAAGTGACTATCAAAATTGATATCAATTAGCAGATGACGTAGAATATTTGAAGAAATTAATTAACATTATTCAATTCATAGTAAATTTTAATCTTAATCACCCATCATATAATATTAGAAATAAAAGCTCTCCACTACGTTTGTAGGTGTGTCTTTTTGAAATATTACGCAACACCATGGATTTTCAGCGCTAAAAAATATCTTATTAATTATTATAATAAGTATATTATACTGTTGTTGGATTTATAGTCAATAAACAAAAAAAACCTGGAACACCAAAGGAATATTTATCAATATTCTCACTAAAAATCGTCACATAAACTGTACAAACAAATAAATTACTACAAACCAACACTAATCGAGAATTTTAACTACAATTGGTTAATTGTATGGCATTTAAAGCATAAATATTGTATTGTCCTATATAATAATTAACATTAAATCGTGTATAATTGGCTAAGTGTTCGACTGTTATAAATTAAACGATCTGTTCAGTGAGCTTGAACAAACTATCATTTGTGAATTAAATTGGCGATAAAATTTCTAATGGTATTTTAAACGACTTCATAAAAGGCGTCTCTACGTTTCGATGTATGTATTAGTTTTACTTTTTGATTGACTTATTTGTTGTATTTGGTTTTAGTGTAAACAGGCGAACAGGCGTAGAGCATTCTTTCGTTATTCTTATTGCATTCGCAAAGATTCTATGCAAAGTTATTATATTAAATAACACGAATACGAGTTTTACACTAATAGATCACAAAAGAATGCTCTTGCTCTTGCTCTAGCTTTACGTTTGATTGATGTTAATGCCCCGTAACACTTTTGACATCGTACATTATTTTTATCTTAACCTGTAAACTATACGAAACATAACCAGAAGTCGTAAAACTGACTACAAATACTGTTATTCTTTTAAAATAAATTCGTAATATCCAATCTGTATTACCAACAAATAATTCTGTAGACTTATATGAAAAATCTCTCAAAAGCCCGAAAGCGACAGGCAACACTCGTACAAAAAGTTTACCGTTTACCAACAGCGATTGTGTATAAAGTTTTGCGTTTCAATTTCAGTCAAAATATAAGAAATGATAGTTAAGTTTTATTTTTATTCAATATAGGGTTATTAAAGATGTTACATTACTTAATAACATTTATTTTAATCGAAATTATTTAAGCTGTTTTCCCCGGCTTGGCCTGGTAGAGTTTTTTTCGATTGTTACTTTAATATTTTTTACATTAATTATTATCCTTTCCACGTACAGAGTGTATGTTTCAGGGCCCTTTAAATTGATTAACTCATAAGCTCTATTTAGCACGGCTCTGATTTATGAGTAGGTATGAGCTTTATAAGTGGCTCTACCTTTATTCCATACAATTTTGACACACACAAACCGCATGGCATAAAACAAAAAAAAAACTATAATTCAATTCAAAAGAAGACTGGCACAAAACAAAAAAAAAACATAAATCAGTTCAAAAGGAGACTGTAACACAACGATATATTTTATCTGTGGCACAGAATAAAAAATCTGTATCCATGACCGTGCATTTTAGCCGCTGGCAACATCGATCAAGCCAATTGACAGCGTGCATCCGATCCGAAGCGTAATATTTCGTGGCCGAGACCGCCAGCGGATATTAATATTAAAAAACGTAACTTGACGACATTTAATAGCCTTGATTTTTCATAAAAAAATAGTAAGCGCTTTATTTAATATGATACTCTTAAATACGCCGGGCTGTCACGCTGATGTCCCGTTATTAAATTTGTCGGATGGTTTGTTTTTTATTTTGGTAAAACGCATAAGCACTATGCTTTGGATGTGGTATTTAGTGAACAAGATATGTATTCTATAAGTGTTAACTTCTAACAAAACACTGTCGTGTGTAAAAAGTTTGCAATTTTATGTGTTTAAGACGACGGAAAAAGTAAGCGAAGTAATTTCCTTCAAGCATTACTTACATATCAAGAATACAAACAAACAAATCTTACATTCACTTCCATAATCCATATAGGCATTGGATTTAATAAGAAAATCTTTCTTATTATTTTAGATGTTACCGAAAACATGAAAGTATTTATGTATTTTCTCATCATATAATTTTTCCTCTATATAATATACTTCCACTTTCGCAATTAAAGCTAAAAGTTAGCCAATTCATTAGCAGCCAATTACAAATTACGACTAAAGTGCAACCAACAGGTCCGCCCGAAAAAAGAAAACCCGCCTCATTTGATCATATTGGAGCTGATCCGATTTGCGAATGAAAAGTTAATGGAACGAGTGGACCATTAGTCCGCTGCCAAATAAATCAGCAATGTAACAGAATTCGTAGGTATCAAATCAAGCGCTGCGGCGTCCATTACCGAAATGGACCCGCGCTCCAATACGAAACCAATTATGTCTTCTATAAATTTCCTCTGTCCTCATGTAGGACGCAAGCTGAATACACAATGCCAGCTTTTGTCCTGGGGTTTGTAGCGTTTGATTCTTGTGGCTGGCTGCCAATGCGGCTTTAAAATGATTATTAGAAATACTATTTTGTTTTTATTATTTTAGATGTATTTAAAAGTTAACGTTGTATTTAAAAGTACTTCCGTTATTCTGTTTTAGCAACATAATGTTATATGTGTCGTCGCTGGAAATGGTCTAGCATGTTTAATGTTTTCACGTAGTCAAGCGATTGAATCTTGTAGTGGTTGCTAGTTATTTTCAATTAAATTAGTGTTTAGTGTAAGTTATTATTAACTTCTTAAATTCATTAATTGTCGGTATAGATACAATATAACATTACATAACAATAACATGTAGACTGTAGAGCAATACAACATAATTATTATTATCACAATTAATTTAAAACCTACGGAACCATATTTAGCACCTAAATACATCGCTCATCGCTTCCCCACATCCCCTAAATCCAACTGAAACAATGTCTGAAACAATTAATATTCAAGCATTGTTAATCTTTAACTAGACCAAATTGGCATTCCCATAGAGAGGGGCAATCAAAAGCACGAACGTACTGGATATCTGCCACTGGAATCAAAATGCCCTGTCAAACGTTGGCGCCTAAAACCACAACACTGGCAGCGCTCAAACCGTAACGTCAGCAAATAAAACCAGTATTAATAGCGCTTTACAGTGAGGTATTTCTGACTGTTTGCAATTATTTTATAAGATATTTTACTTTTTGCAGTTTCCTTATGTGATATAAGTAATATTTGTTATAAAATCAACATAAGAAACGTATCTACAAAAGTATTTCAATATTATGGTATTGAACTGAAATCATGAATGTTATTTGTAATATTATTTTACCAAATATATTATCATAATGAAAAGAACAAATTTCTATTGTACAATTCTCATTCAGTAATTCATTCATTCATAGAAAAATAATTATGAGTCAATTCAATAAAAATAAATTTCTCGAATTGAGTAAATAATCCATTATATTTCTCTACAAAAGAATTTAATTCTCGAAAGTGTAGATATTAAAAATTATATATAATAATATTAAAAATCTCCATTCAAATAAATTCTCATAAAATAAAAGATAATAAAGTGAATAAGTAATTGTATGCTGACTGTACCTAACAGAACGTTAAAACAACCTCTCACTTCCCAGAGCGTTAAAAATTCAAAGAAAATTAAAAGCTTCGTGAAATGAAAGAGGATTCTATAGATCATGTTTTACTGGTGTACATTTGCGGTATATTACCACGTTTATATGAGAAACGTGCGAATTTAAATTAGTTAAAACATGGTTGTAACAATCGTCCTTTCTTTGTACATCTTATATTGTTGGGATTACATTGTAAGGAGTATAAATGTGCGTTTATTTATTAGTTTTAATTACTCATTAGACTTTTGTAATACATTTATACAATATCAATTATAGGCCGCATCTGATATGACTTATCTATGTGTTTCACCCGTGATAGGTACATAAATAGCCTACAGCCTTCAGGGATCATGTACATATCCAACAGTGAAAGAAATTCAAAATACAGCTCAAAAGATTAGTCCGTTCAAACAAACGATTTTTTCAGCTTTATATTGACAGTATAGATATGTCGCAGGCAATTTATATCATTTCTCGGTTGGTACGCTTATACAAAAGCTCAAATAAATGTTTTACAATACTTCAGGCCCGTAGGTATACCTGCTTAGCAAACCCGTATTAATTCCATTCATAAGACTACATTTCACTAATCATAATATCATAATATGTATATCATCTCGCTAAGACCAATAGGAGCGGAGCACTGCGGGTAAAACCGCGGAGCACAGCTAGTAGTTTTATAAGATCGATCAAAACTTAACAGGGCACCAAATATTTCCTACACACCGCATATTGTATGCGGTATTATATAAAAATCCATAGATTTACAAAGGAAGCGGTATTTTTTATCCACATTGATCCGGGTCGCCGTTAACCAGCTGCGGAGTCGAGATAGCAACATGTAGCTTTTTGTTAAGCGAGCTAATACTTTGAAGTATGGCTATAATATTGACTTGGGCCCGATTTACTGGGTTTATATTGTAACTACTTTTTATCACAGTCTTGCTGGAATTTGAATCATTTTGTTCCCAAATCTAAAGGGAACGTGGAACATCATGTTGTACAAATATGAAGTTGATATTTAATTTATGTGTAATTTGAAAGGTGTACAAATATAGCGCAGACATTTCTAGGTAACAGATATTACAAACAACAATGTGCTTAACTTTACCTTTTCCTAGAAATGTGTAAAGTTCTTTAATAATAAGCCGTTTATCTGCTTGCTAACACGTACATCACGATTATTTTCATTGTGTTTTGTTCATAACTGTACGAAGAATTTCAGAGATATTCACAAAGAGGTCTACTCTATTTCATGGTCTTTTTACGTTCCTATATTTTACTTTACCGCCTCTACCATATTTTTAACACACTTTTATTTGCTTCATCTGAGTGTTGAGTCGCTTACATACGACTCCTTTATACTCGATTTTGACCCACAGAAACAGATTTAATTCAATTTTTGTACTCTTATAAAAGGTCGATGACACTACAATTATTTCATGAGTTTAATTATGTTTTAGTTCTTCGCCACGATGTGAAGATGAAATAGATATCTAAAGATAATTTTGTTTAAAACTTTTCTAGAATAGATTATTTGACAGTACGTAAAACTTGAAGCTTACCGACTAAACATATATCTTCTGAATAAGAACGAAAACAAGCTATATAATGGAGGAAAATATATAATAATAATAATACCAAAGGCACCAATAACAAGTAGGTACCTATTTCGATGGAATATTGAGGAAAACGATTACAGAGTAAAGGAAAAGGTTGTTTGGGTCAAATGCAATGTTTTTTTATATTTAGAAGCTATTTAGTATAAAGAAATCATACGTTTTTACAAAGATAATATAAATACACAACGTAATATTATATACGTACAATGTATGAAATTAATTTGAATATAAATAATACTCTTTAATTTTAATAACACAAGTCTTCTTGTTATATTTTATTGTTTGGTTATTATCACCAAAAACACCTAAAATGACCTTGATGAAACTTGTAATCTTGCTACACTATAACACTATAATCACTATAATCTTCACTATAATCGTAGAATTATTTTTCCTTATGTGTGAAGTTGATTTTTCGGATAAATTTTTAGTTCAATGTGAAATGTATTATTTTTGAAGCGTTTGAATGTAAATTAGTGTTTATGCTTTCAGTAAGGTTTCCATTAAATCCCTGTATAAATGAAAACAATTTGAGGGCTTCTGTCTATATAAACACTATTTCAATGTTAATAGGATTTATAAATTGAGTAAATAGACATATTTCTTATAATATACGTTAGCTTTCCACGTGATTGAAGGAATTTGATGGGAATGGGAATGAGATATTACACCGCGGTAAAATGTAGCCTATATCACTCTCCAACCTCCTGACTATCTCCAGATACAAAATTCATTCCATAAAATCGCGCGGTTTCGACGTGAAAGAAGGACAAACAAACACTTTCGCATTTTTCGCATGGCCTCTTCCGACTGGGATCCAACAGTGAATAGTCGTGTCCGTGCTAAATTTTTACTTAAAAATAAATTAAAAGTGAATTTAATAAATCAAGTGAAATAATAGGAGCGCATAAACAGCGAGAGTTAGCTACGTGCATCTTCAAGTTTACGTTACGCATTGCTGTTGTCCTGGTACTCCGTGTGCGTGCCGGCTACGTGTTAGAGGACGACGCATAGTGAGTGTGTCTCAATTTTTGCCGTGCAAAAATCTAATTTGCGCACGCGCTTCCTACTTAAGCCCCGCCCTAGTCTACTGCTCATTAACGCTGGTGGGCGGAGCCTGCATTCTATTACTATTGGACTAATTACTCGAGACGATTATAGCCCCTCAGACATTATTAATAAAGGTCAAATCATACATATATAGTTTTTATCATTCTAACTGTACAAAATGAACCGGAAAATAACTCCCGAAAATAAAAATGCATCTACAAGTACAGTCCAAAAGGACCGTAAAGGTTTGACCCGGGATAATGTTGAAATCCATGAATCTATCCTATCACTGCGAAATGAAATCAAAGAGATGTTTGGAGTTTTCGAATCGAGGCAAAATAAACGTCTAGAACTCATTGAAAAGAGTATTTCGGAGATAAAAGATATAAAAAAACATTGTACAAGCATGGACCAACATAATAAAGAAATAGAAAAATCATTAGAATATATTAGCGGGCAATTGGAATCATTGCAGAGTAAAATTGAAGGTCTGGAGGAAGTTAAAAAAGAGCTGTCTAAAGAAATCCATTTAATCCACGAAAAGTGTGAAGTCTATAACCAATTCTGTATTAAAACAAGTATTGAAATTCGAGGAATTCCACATCAAAAGGAAGAGTCTAAGGAAGGGTTGTATAAAATGGTACACTCGTTGTTTAACTCATTAAAATTAGACTATCATACGTCGGATGTTCGAGACGTCTATCGGCGATTTAACCGAAACAATAAAACGTCATCCCCTCCATTAATTATTGAGTTTACATCCACTTTTATTAAACTCAAAGTTTTGGAGACTGCAAAAAAGCTGTACAAGTCTACACAAATGCAACTAAATGCAAGTCATCTCGGATTAAATTCAACATCAACCATATACATATCTGAATTATTAACAGCTAAAATGAAACGATTATTTTTTCTGGCGAGGGACTTTGCTAATACGGAAAAGTACAAATATTGCTGGTCGAGTAACGGCCGTGTGTTTCTGCGCAAAGCTGATGGTTCTCCTCATATCCACGTAAGAGATGAACAACAATTAAAAAGTCTTACTCAATGACTAATAGTAATAATAATATATTTTGGTTTTTCTTATGCATGTATTATAAAATTGATTAGTGTTAAGTTAAAATACGTTAATAATTTCTTTAATATTCAAAGCTTCAAATGCAATTATAGTTTTGCAAATTATATTGATTGTATATTTAATAGAATACCGTTTGTCACGTTTCTTAATAATATTTCTGCAAAATATTTTGTATCTAAGGTTATTATTTATTTTGAATTTATTTTTGCTTATGAAATTATAATATTTTTCAGTGAGTTAATTTTTATACAGTGTAGCATCAATTGCTTTCCAAGGGGTCGTATAATTAAGTTTAATGTAATTCTATTCATCAAATGTATATTAAGTTGTTATTTACCTAAATATGAAATTGTTGTCTTGAAATTAATTGTATGTATGGAATATTTACAATATAGTAAAATTATAATTGAGAGCCGTCTTAAATGTATAAATATTTTACCTATTAAACACTTGACCGTAATTTGAAGCTTACTTCATTGAGAAGGAACCTAGCTTTTTCCGCCTATTTTTCCCTCTCTTTCCGTTGTATATATGCTATCTCTCTCGCACACCTCTCCACCAGGTGGCGGGGCGCACGATAATGTCGGGCGCTGGATGTTTTTCATTGGCGTCTAGCTTCCGCCGCGAGAAGGTTGTCTACAAGACTACAACCTTGGTGCTATTAAGTATTAAGTATTGCTTAAAGCAAGTGCTAAAAGTGTTAAAAAGTGTATCCCGTCGGATCGGTACAGTGAGTTATTTTTACATCTATTCTAATAATATTTTACTTAAAAATGAGTAAAAATCTTTAAAGTCAACGGTATAATCGTTGGACTTTATTTAAAATGCTGAGGTTTTTAATGAATCCTTCAGCAATAGTTTATTTTTTCAATATGCTTAAATACTTAATAGCATGAATAAAGATATTTAAAATTAACGATACAACCGTTACATTTTACTTGAAATAGTAACTTTTCTTTTGAAATATTTCATTATGCAATATGTACTAATTAATATTTGAATTTTTAATACTGTGAGTAAAGCTATTTTAACGGTGTTACCGTTCGGCTTTACTCGAATCGTTAATATTACTTTTGTGATTATTTGATATTACTAGATATATCAAATACCCTCTCTTGTATATAGATATTTTTAATATTTTATTTCATTTTTAATAATGTGTTTTTATTACAAGGGTACAAGTGAATTTTTCGTGGAAAAATTACAATTAATACTTAGTATGGATATGAGCCAACTCAAAGCTTTACAGGCATACAATCCATTGCTACGACTTTATTACATTGTCGTTATCGCTAGGAACGGTTCGGAATTCCTATCATAGTTTATTACTAAAAATTATCGAACGAGATGAGTCAGCTCCAAGAAGTCACGACATGTCAGAACATGTTGTGATATTATTTTATAAATCGTACGGGAGTTACCGCTCAACTGAATAATGATGGAATTCGCTCATGTATAGTAGATACGTACCATGAATGTTCCACACATTCAAAACTATCCGTAGTCTATACGTGTCCTTTTATGAGTATTATTCTGATCCGTTTTTATGTGAAAATAGACATATTACACACGGCTAATTTGATTGAAAATTACGTTTCCTATGTTCAAATGATGCAACTTTTTTGTTAAAACGAGTAAGTACCAAAATTTTACAATTAAATTCTTTGGTTTACTGAACTTGTGCTGAAAGGGTTATCGTATAATAATTATCGAGATATCTTAATATAAATTAGATTTAGATACACTTATTTCAAAGGATTTACAATTCACTTCTAACGTTTTAGAATAATATTATAAACTTGTACACCTTGACAAAAAGTAAAAAATTGCGGGTGAGTGGAGATTATTTTGTGCAATTAAATATAACGTCCTACGACGGTATGGTTGCGTTCGTAAGGAATGTTAACGGATATAAAGCAACTAAATGTTACATCGATTGCATGAACAAAAATAAATATGAATCGAAGTTCATTTTAAAATTTAGTGAATTGATTTGAATTATGAATTTATTAAATGTCGCTAACATTGGAAAATAAGTTAAAGGACCTTGTTAATTACTATATTATTTAAATGATTATTTACTGCTATTTTTATATTAGCACTAAGGTGTATTCTTGCTCGAAGCAGAATACATAAATGTGGCCACTACTCCTCGCAGGGGTTAGCCAGGTCAAATTCACCCTCGCAGGGTGTCTCTTAAGCATTTTTTGGCAGGCCCTACTTATTTCTAGTTACAAACATCCCTCGCGCAGCTGTCGCTCGCAGGGAAATGGTGCAAATATATATCGGCCCTCGCGGGGCTTTGATTACAATCGTCCCTCACGGAAAAGATGGTGCGAATATATATCAGCCCTCGCGGGGCTTTGATTACAACCGTCCCTCATGGAGAAATGGTGCAAATATATATCAGCCCTCGCGGGGCTTTGATTACAACAGTACCTCACGGAGACATGGTGCAAATATATATCAGCCTTCGCGGGGCTTTGATAACAACCGTCCCCACGGGGAAATGGTGCAAATATATATCAGCCCTCGCGGGGGCTTTAATGGCGATTGGTGCAAATATACAAAGGATTGATCATTAAAATGATCATAGATATTTGCTTTTGTCAACGAGGACCCACGAAAGAAGTTTTTGGATATGACCGTATCGGATCTTCACTCTTCTAAGGTAGGTAGAAAAAGGTTTTGAAATCTACTTCACAGTGGGCAGTATAGTAAATGACCTAATAAATACAATAAAGGTTAGATACGTCAAATAATGGGCGCATGAAATTGATACTTCGTATCCTAAAAGTTTACGCTTCAGGAATCAGGAAACCACCATTGGTTTACCAATTATGGAAATTGGAATTGAACAAATTGTATTTACCAATGCAAAGCCTAATCACAACAAAGGAAGGCGAGTCGGATCAAATATCATCTCGCAGATGATTTGTGGCGGTGGTTTCGAGGATTGTCACCAAGCCTTGTGTCAACGGTATGTTTGGTATCGTAATTAAATGGCACTAGCCGACCAATTTTCATATACAAACATCGGAAGAGATTTTTTAATCGCAAAGCGATTGAATGTAACAAATGACGATTGATTACGTATAGTTGACCTCTCATAGGCCTATTTTAGTTGCCCGGTCTTGTAGGCAATTTATTTGACTCGTTTTTCAACCCATTGGACCTCATTATTGCACCCATGAGATTTTTCTTCGGGGCTCAAACAATAAATCGCTGAGGGATTAGGATAATCGTTTGTTAGACAAGTTTTTTGTCATCCCACCAGGATTATTATATTGTATAATAAAGTTATATACAACTATTAACGTAAAACGTTTAAGTACTCAACGAATGCTGAGAATACTGACTGTTGAGTTACATAGGATAGAGGATAAATAACGGAAAGTCAATCTTTCCAAACAAAAGCCTCTTATTATT
>CAJQZN010037247.1:0-36940 GCA_907164685.1 Colias eurytheme | reverse complement strand
AACTGATTGGGCTAATTTGGCGTTTTTATTTACACCATCCCCACATAATTTGGGGGCTCGTCCGGGATGGTGGAATAAAGAAAAACAGCGGAAGATTATGATTGCGGTGATTAAACCAGATTAAGACTTTACGAATTATGAACTAAGAAGACTAAGATTTAAAGAAGCTTATGATTATACGATTACGACTTGAAGACTATATAAAACTTATTATTTACATTATTCAACATGCCGCCGAAACGACTATTAAAGGATGATGATGATTATGGTGAACCATCGCCGCGTATTTCCTTTACTGATTTAGAAAAATCAATGACGCCATTTTCGGGTGATGATGCTTATGGCGTCGAAACTTTCATAAGAGAATTTGAAGACGTTTCCTCTCTAATGCAATGGGGCGAATTAGAAAAACTCATATTTTCGAAGCGGCTCCTCACGGGGACCGCCAAGCTATTTTTACGTTCACTAAGTGGGACCACCACGTGGGATACACTTAAGTCTGAGCTCCGCGAGGAATTTGGTAAGAAGTTGAACAGTGCAACTGTTCACAAGAGACTTTCAACACGCCGGATGAAGATGAATGAGACTCATCAGCAATATTTTTTACATATGAAGGAACTTGCAGTACTTGGGAATGTTGAAGATGAAGCCCTGATAGAATATGTCATCGACGGTATTAAAGACAGTGAGTCCGACAAAAATATTTTATATGGCGCTTGTAACATTAAAGAATTCAGAAAGAAGTTAGACATTTATTCAGAAATTAAGAAGAAATCATATTATTCACCTAATAAGATTCAAAGTAATTCAGTATCAAAGTCCATTGGCATGAAAATTCAAAAAACATTAAGAGTAAAGAGATGTTTCAATTGTGGAGATTTAGATCATGAGTCGCCTAATTGCACTAAAGGCATTAAATGTTTTAAATGCAACTTGTTTGGCCATAAATCAACTGAATGTTCTAAAAGTATAAAGAAGAGTTTGGAAATTATGTCAACTAAGAATAATATTGATGTGAGACCTTTTAAGAAGCTGAAAATAAACAATATTGATGTAGAAGCCCTGATTGATACCGGAAGCGATGCTAATTTAATAATTATGTCTTATTTTAGGAAGATTCAAGGTGAAAAATTGTTATCTTATAGTTCAGGAACCACAGAGACTTTAACTGGAATAGCTGAAAAGGAAATTTATACAAAAGGATCTTTCACAGCAAAAATTGAAATTGATGATTGTTATTTTGAAACTTTATTTTATGTTGTTGATGATGGCGCTATCCCTGTCAACATTATATTAGGAAATCCTGTACTGAAAGAAGTAGAAATCAATTTTAAGGCTGGAACTATCACTGCAACAAGAATATTACACCTTACAATGCTAGAGAATGAAAATGAAGATATCACAAATATTGAAAACAAAGAATATAAGAATAAAATACAGAATATTATAAAAGAATATAACCCCAAAAGATGTACTAAAGAATCAAATGTAAAACTTAAAATATTATTAACCGATGATGTACCAGTTTATCAGAATCCACGACGATTGTCACCTTTGGAGCTTAACATTGTTGACAAACAGATTAAAGAATGGCTTGATGAAGGAATAATAAAAACAAAAGGTGAAATTAAACCTTCAGTGGAGAAGATTGCCGCTGTAGAACATTTTCAGACTCCTCACAATATAAAGTCACTTCAAAGTTTCCTCGGACTAACAGGTTATTTTAGAAAATTTATAAAGGATTATTCATTAATAGCAAAACCTCTGACTGATCTACTAAAGAAAGGTACTGTTTTTAATTTTAACTTAGACTGTGAAAAAGCATTTCAGAAATTAAATTTTATTTTATGTCAATCTCCAGTCTTGAAGATTTATGATCCGAATTTAGAAACAGAACTACACACAGATGCAAGTGCTGAAGGATATGGTGCTGTATTATTGCAAAGGAGTTTAACAGATAATAAGATGCATCCCGTTTACTACATGAGCAAGAAGACATCCGCTACTGAAAAAAAGTATCACAGTTATTATTTAGAAATATTAGCTATTGTTGAAGCTGTTAAAAAGTTCAGAGTATACTTACTAGGTATTAAATTTAAAATTGTTACAGACTGCTCCGCCTTGACTATGACATTGCAGAAAAAGGACTTACCTCCTAGAGTAGCTCGCTGGGCACTCTTACTTGAAGAATATGACTACACGATTGAACATCGGCCTGCAGCAAGGATGAAACATGCAGATGCTCTCAGCCGACAGCCTATAAAGAATATAATTGTACTTACCGATACCGCAGCACGTTTGCGAAGAGCTCAAGACGATGATCTGCAAATAAAACTAATAAAGAAAGTATTAGAAAAGGAATCTTATGATGACTATGTTTTAGAGAATGGAATGTTATGGAAGATTAAGGATGGAAATAAATTAATGGTTGTACCTAAGAAAATGCAAAATGAAATTATCAGAAAACATCATGAAAACGGACATTTTGGTTGTGTTAAGACTGAGGAATTAATAAATAGAAATTACTACGACCGTGAAGAACTAAGAAGGATGGCGAAAGCAAATATTCAGAATATACAAGATGAAAATAATAAGAATTATAAAAAGAGAAAGAAGCTCAAGCTCAGCTGATATGATGAAGCCATGGGTAGCGACTGTTAACTCATCTGGGACAGATGATTCTGCAGGATGACCGTGTGGGAATAGGATAAAATATTAAGATGTATTTCATAATAAGCTTTATTTTTAGTCTGTGTTTTTCTATTATTTACTCTGTGGATATGTTGTCTGTAGATTGATGTTTATCTATGACTTGACTTTGTGGCTCGGTACTAATTACTAAAAGAAATGGAGGATTGTTAGAAATGTATTTTTGTTCGGTGTCTGGGAATTAAACTGATTGGGCTAATTTGGCGTTTTTATTTACACCATCCCCACATATATATATATATATATATATATATATATATATTATAAAGAATTACATAACAGACAATAATACATTCTAAAAGAAGATACAATACGCGATACATCATATATGTAATTAATAAACAACAAATAGAATTATCACCAGAGTGATTATCACGAGTCATGTGTTTGGAGCCCCGACCTCAGAACCTTTTTGCAAGCAGAGCAAATGGGACTTCAGTTTGTTTTTGAAGCCCAATACATTGTTGCTATTGCGGATCGGTGATGGCAAGTCATTCCAGCACTTAGAGGCACTAAATTTAAAGCTACCCCTAAATGCTGCAGTTCTGTGGAGGGGCACTTCCATCAGTACATTCCTGTATCGTGTTGAGTGACTCGTGTTTGACTCCGACAACCACTTCAGCTTTTTGTACAAATAGGCTGGTACTTTGTACTTAACTACATTAAATAAAAGAGTAGCTAATTGTATTTGCTGTCGATACTCCATCTTTAAAGTGTTACTACTGTTCAAATACGGGGTGACATGGGCTCGGGGTGGAATATTGTGACAAAAGCGAGTGCAAGCATTTTGTACCCTCTGCATTATTTTTTTAGTTGATGCTAATAACCGGGGACCTATGACAGTGCTAGCATAATTAAATTTTGAGAGGATCAGCGATTCACATAAAAGTTTTCGAACGTTTACATTAAGATAATTTCTTATTCTGTACAACAATTTAAGACGATAGAAACAATTTTTTGATATATTAATTATGTGATTATGAAAACGTAAGGATTCGTCAAAAATTACACCTAAATTGCGTGCTTCCATAACCCTTTCTATTTGTTCTCCGCTTATTGACAAACATGGTTTTTGGCTTGCGATGGCATCAACTTGGCACCTGGTTCCTAAGATCATGTATTTACTTTTACTTGGGTTTAAAACGAGGCAGTTAGTTTTTGACCATGAAACAATATTACTTAGATCTTCTTGAAATTTTGTCAAGGCAACGTCCATCTCACTCACTTTAAAAGAAATGTATAATTGTATGTCATCAGCATATATATGATATTTACAATGTTTTATGATATTCGTGACATCCGCTGTGTACAAAATGAATAGCAGTGGACCGAGTATGGAGCCTTGCGGAACGCCTCTAGTAACCCGAACACACTGAGAAGTACATGCATCATCTCCACCTATTTTAACGACCTGTGAGCGATATGTAAGGTAACTTTCAAACCACATAACCGTGTTCGCATCAAAACCATAATATGTAAGTTTTGAGAGTAGTAACTTTATATTAATAGAATCAAAGGCACGTGAGTAATCTAATAAGACTAGTATGGTACCTTCTCCTTTATCTTGTGCCTCCAGTACGTTATCGACGACATCAATCAAAGCACTAGTGGTACTTCTATACTTCCTAAACCCAGATTGAAGGTTAGGTAAAATATCGTTGGACTCTAAGTACTTTCTAAGCTGGTCACAGACTATTTTCTCTAAGACCTTGGACAGGCACGGCAAAACACTAACCGGACGTAAATCCTTGAAATGTACTGGGTTATTGTTTTTTGGCAGCGGTGTTACTAATGCCTTACGCCAAAGATAAGGAAAGGTATTCGATGTGATGGAAGCGTTGAAAATCATAGTCATTATATCAGTGATGTGTGGCAACAATAATTTCAGCATCTCTAGCGATATGCCATCGCAGCCAACCGCGTTGGATTTCAAACTTCTGAAATGTTCTAAAACCTTTTTTTGTGAGACAGTTCTCAGAGAAAATTGCAAGTCTCCCTTCTTGTTCTGCATAAAGAAATCCACCGCGGAATCGGGTGCAGTGGTGTCGCCAGGTACATCGAGAAAATGTCTATTAATTTCGTCAGGTTTTCTAAGGTGATCAGGTAACGCAGCATCATTCCCATTATTTACAGTAACATTATTTTTTATAGTTTTCCAAAGGATCTTAGGATTACTCATATTAGTGTTAACGAAAGTATTAAAATAACAAGTTTTTTCGCGCTCCATAGCATCAATTACAACCCTTTTCAAGTCTTTATAATACTCTTGGTGGGAGCTAATTTTCGAAACTTTATACTTGTAATGAGCTTCATCTCTTCGTTTCATTAACTGCTTAATATTGTATGTAACCCATGGATAGTTATGATTTTTTAGGTTTATTGTTTTAAACGGAGCAAACACGTCAAAAATTGAAATAACTAAGTCATTAAAGTTAGAAACAGATTTATTTACATCTTTTTGGTCTATAATAAGGTCCCAGTTAATCCCAGTCATAATATCTTTAAAAATAGATAAGTCAATATTCTTTAAAGGCCTATATATACTCTTTTTTGGTATGTGTTTCTCTACGACCAAACTAAATTCACATACTATAAATGAATGGTCACTGAGGTTACTGATGTGATCGACAGTGACTTGTTCTGCAGAAATATCTGCACACACCAGATCAAGTAATGATTCATTATGCGTGGTAAAGTGCGTTGGTTCGTTGACAAATTGGGATAATTTAGTGAGTTCTAAAAATTCATTTAGATTCCGATAGCCTAAAGATTTACTGTCACTATAATTTACGTTGAAGTCTCCTACAATAATTAAATGGTCAGCCCATGAGAAACTAACTACGGAATCGTAAAGAGCGTTAAAGAAGGTGTCGACAGAAAACCATGGTGGGCGATATCCAGTACCAATGACAATACTTTTACCCCTCACCTTGATTGCGACCCACATTTGCTCCACATCAGACCAACAAGGATGCTGTAAAGTTCTAAAATTAAGACTTTTTCTGATGTAGAAACCAACGCCTCCACCGCGACTGCGTATCTGCTGTGGGCGTGGGGTATGTATTAGACGATACTCGTGGAATCTGGGAGCACGGCCCTCTTCTCCTTGTCTTAGCCAGGTCTCGTTCAACCCCAAAACATCAACGTTGTGTCGCTTAATAGCAATAAATAACTCCTCATGTCCAGTTCCCAGTGAGCAAGCATTCAAGAAACCAATTATAAGATTTTTTCTAATAGGCATTGTTAAGTTAATAATATAATACAATTCTCAAGCAAAATAATATAATGAACTAAATAAAATATGTCAATATAATAAATGGTAGATAGATAAAGACGATCACAGTAATTTGTACAGATATATACAGTATATATATGTATGAAAAAATAACGAAAAAAAGTTTCAATGAAATATTTAAAGAAGTGTAAAAGCCCGCCACTGTCATGAAGTCTAAAATATATTAGTTTTAACAAAAGCAATATAAAATTTCCACAAACGATATATTTTATGGCAAGTGCATATAATCTATATAATATTATAAATAACCGAACTAAATTTATACTATTATCCTCACAGTTTACACAATATGCAATGAAATAATTATTGTATACGAGATAATATAATATGTTCCGTGACCAATAGAAAAGAATATTAATAATAGTTCCTATAAAGTATGAAGTACCAACCGAGACACAACGTACATAATAAAATAAAATTTCATTTATTGAGTACACAGGAAATGTATTTAAATAGCATTGAGAGTAACTAACAATATTTGTTTTATAACTGTAAGCATCTAGATTTAAAAATATAAAAACTAAGAAATATCTACCTACAATATATTGCACTGCCATTAATATAACACAGACATAGCTAATTATGTGCATAAAAAATAAATGCATTATTTTTTTGAGAGAAGAGGAAAGAATGAATATAATGTAAAATAATATAAACGCTGAGTAAGACTGGTAAAATTGAGCATTGATAAAAATACAACTAGACTTAAAATTAACACAATCTGCGAGTTTACATAATACAAACAATATTATAAACAAAAAACCCTATCTATATCATCTTGTGATTTTATAGTAGTTTTTTCTGATTTACTATCTTTTCTGGCATAAATATTTCCGCCACGCGTCCAGATAAAACGCCAATTTTTTTTCACCCCCAAGTCTTTCTCGTGCTATATAGAAAAGATTCCGATTTGCATATGTTAAATGCTCGTTTATATAAAATCGTCGCGGCTCGCCACCGACTCCCGTGCCAGCGGTATCCGCGCCGCGGCGCACGCGCGCCGCATGCAACAGTTCGTCGCGCAGGTGCCGGCGAGTCAGACGTACGACTATGGGCCGTGCGCGCGCCGTTCCGCCGTCGGTTTCCGCTTGCCGCCGCGTACCGCGTCTACGTACGTTTACTATGTCGCGCTCCTCAATAGATAAACCTATCTTTTGTGCTAAGGTTATCACAACGTGTAAGAGATTCTCTCCGCTACTTTCACTTACGCCAGTAATCTCGACATCGTTAAGTAGGTTTTCCTGTTGGGATTCATTTAATTGCCTTTTTAATAATTCTATAGACTCGAGATTTTCGCAGCACGGTTTACTTTCTAATTGCGATACCCGTTCCTCCAGACCGTCGAGACGCGTACCGAAACTAGCTACCAACGTTGTTAGTCTAGACATCTCAAGTCTAAAGCTAGACAGCTCCGACCGCAGCAGTTTTATTTCCCTTACAAGAGAAGGTGACCCCTGTTGTTGGGGGGGCTCGACATCCAGAAAAACATCGGCTTCTCGTTCAGGAGCAGATACCGTCTCCGCTGCTTTATTGGCTTTAGCTTTGCACGCTTTGCAGATCCACTTTGCATTCGAACGGGCATCTGGGCTACAACATGGCTTATGATACAGCGCGCAGCATTTATTGCATTTAGCGCCATCTGCCGACGCAAAAAATTTGCCGCATGCATTGCATTTATTAGCCATAATGATATTGATATTTGATTAAGAATAATTCAACCTTAATCCGACAGATGGCGAGAAAGGAAGCTTCGCAGTGCTTAGTTTAATTTTAATTCTTATATTATCTATTATATTCTATTTCGTTTGGCTCCACATACAGTGTTCATGAATTAATATATATCACCAGCATTAGGACGATAGGAAGAACACCAGAGATTAAAAGTGACTGTTATTTTAAAAGGATCAGCTGTTCGGATGGACACGTAAGATCAGCTGTTCGTCAGCTGTTTACTTAGAGTACTCACAGTTCTGTTTAAGCACTTAAAACAACCAAGATAACTTTTTATTTGAACAATTAGGTCATATAAGTTCACTTTTATTCACTTTTAACTTTTAAAACTTAATTAAAATATTTTTAATAATTAAAAATGTATGAGAACAAACTATCACTGCAACTGTCAACTGTCAACGACTGTTTCTAATGTAAACGTACATATTATTGTGACAAATCCTAACAACGCATAACATAAACGTATCAATTAAATCCAAAGTAGATTATCACATATAGTATGAAGTATACTCCTTATATATCGCTTTTCTATCATTTAAGTACTTTATAAGAGCTGCCTCAAAACATAAGGAATAAACAAGTGCATTCATGCACATTGCACATCCTAGCAATTGCTAAAATAGTACAACATGTTACGAAAAATAAATACAGTATACATTATAGAAGCTTAACCATGCGCTAAAGCACTGTGTTGATTCAAAGCAAATGTGAGCAAATTACCATTCTACAACTAAACATGCAGTCTGTCATAAATGCAAGCCAGTAAATTCCGAGGCATGATGCAAATCAGCAATGCATTCATATCTGACCATTATGTCACAGCCAACTGGTTAGTATAATGTTCTTATAATAATAAGTTGATTCATCAAAGGCGAGCTAAAGTTTTAAAGATTAACACATAGGGACAGATGGCGGGAAACGACTTTGTTTTTGTTTTATTTACTATGTAGTGGTAGAGTGCATAGAGTAATCAAGCAATAGACTATAAAGTTGCATACAAGCAAGCGGCGTGCTCTAAATACGTACATGTCAGACCTATGTGCGGTGCCCCTGGACTTCCTGGACTTGGTCGCAGTCAGCACGACTGTGAATTGGACCAGTGACCACGACCAGATGGCTAGTGTGAGCAGGACCAACACTTTTTCCGTGGCCACTTTTTCGTCTTTGAAGGAGTCGAAAAATTCGATTATGTCCGCTGCTGTGCCTTGTGGGGGGAATTTTAAGGTTATGAGAAGTAAAAACAAATAAGCGTCAATTTTATAGTAAATAGTAGTTACATAATATGGTTATTTAAATTATTTAAATGTCGCAAGTTGAAACTTGAACCAGAACAAGACATAAATATAATTTTATCAATAAGAATAGGTTTTTTTTTATGGGGAATAGGGAAGCGCTTGACCACAATCTCGCCTGATGTTAAGCTGAGATGTGGTCTAAGATGGAACGCGCTTCCCTAGAAGGTACCCGTTCACTCTACGCTTGGTACTTATGTATGTCATCAGACGAGAGAATCTCAATTCTTATATCGGCTTAGTAGCTTTTGTCTCATTACAAATATACATAGATACACAAAAATAAATCTATACTCTTCATTTTACTATTTACTACGTAAAGGAAAAGATGGTAAAAAAACTGGTCAGAGGTTTTTGTGTGAAAGTAACAAACACACGTACAATTTATCAAATTTTCTCATTCATAGCACTAGTACAGATAACACTTACCAATATAAACCAGCAGCAATTGACTCAGCTGGTCCCTCGTCAGATCACCCTTGGGCAACAGCCATCTTCCCACAATAAGGGTTAACATCAGAAACTGTTCTATCAGTGTCACCAACATGTCTGTTGGAATCTTGGTCGCACCAGGGATTGGTATCTCCGTCTAGTAAAAATATATGGTTTTAAAAGAGCAACGCATATATTTGCATGCTTTATACAAAGCGAAACATGATGAACAATTATTTCTTCACACCTCTCTGTACCATGTTAAAATTGGCTAATAAATGTTATTTTATTTTATGTTATTTTTTATTTTTCTCCGTATAAACTGCTTTCCGAATCGGTGGTTGGTAAAACTATTATGACGATTCAAAAGTGCTTCTAGAATAAATAAATAGATAGAACTATTTCTACGTAATTTGCTTGCAAGTGAAGCTTTTTTATGCTACCTAAATTCGTTATATTAAAACTAGATCGAGAATTGGTCTACTTGTGTACATTATAGCAATACATAATATATTACTTACCTCTATATAAGTGATGTTCGTTTTCTTTTGCAGTCGCAAATCCACCTTGTGTAGTTCTATAAGCCATATTGCAGGTACAACCAGACCAAGGTATATGAATACAGACGGACAGAACCTGTAAATATATTAGTATAGAAGCTAAAATTAATGATTGTTAGCGTATATTTTTAAATTGTGAGAAATGAGAAGAACATTTTTATCATTGCACTTATCACGCACCCCACAACTTTCTACAACAAAATGGGTACCTATTGGGAATTGAAAATGGGAAAAAAATACATAAGCTAGAAAACATTTATGAAGCTCTAACTTAAAAAATATATAAAGAAAGAAAAATAGAGGTAAAAATAGTATTTAAATATGTAGTGTAATTAGGTAGTGTGTCCCAATTAACATGATAATAGGTAATCTAGTTCTGTGCTAAAAGTGAAGTCCCATGTCCCCTAGTGGGGTAAGGGGCAGATGCATTATGCATACATTCTGTTTTACTGATCGATTTTCTTTAGGGACAAGTAGGTGATCAGCCTTCTGTGTCCTGCCAGACCGAGACGTTTTCTTCGTCTCCACCGGGAATCAAACCCAGGACCCCTCGGTTCTACGCTCACGCGTCAACCACTGTACCAAGGAGGCGGTCATCATCATTTCAGTACTGTCATAAAGGACAAGTAATTATTTTTATTATTCTATACGTTATTTTCCTGGCATATTAAGTAATTTTCATGAATTACTTAAAAATAAGAATTAATTTTTAATGTTACATTGTTGTGTTGTTATCTCCTGTAAAAAAATATACCATAACTAAGAAGACTGAATGAAAGTTACATGTGATGTCATACCGTGTATTTTTAAAACTTTAACCCTGCACGCAGAAACGGGTTAAATATATATCTTTGCTTAGTATCTTTGTATGTTTGTATGTCTCTATGTCATCGTAGCTTCTTCGTAGCAGTAGTCGTATACAAGTATGTAGATATTTGGCAATATCGACGCAATCTCGGTAAATTTTAAAGTCCTTACTCATCAAATTTTAATCTAACATCTATAATCTAATTAGTTCTATCTATTTGAGAATTATACAACCGAAAAATAACCACATAAATTAAGTTTTTACAATAAATATAAGATACAGCAAAAAGTCTGCTAAATAATCAAAACCTTTCAGTATTTTTTAAGTTTATCTATTAAAAACATAACACCTAAATCACATCATGTCACTCTGTGATGTCACTACATAGTATAAATTATAAAACAAAGTCGCTTTCTCTGTCCCTATGTCCCGTCCCGTTGTATGCTTTAAATCTACGCAACGGAATTTGATGAGGTTTATTAGATAGAGTGATTCACCAAGAAGGTTTTAGTATATAATTTATTAGGTCTTAGACAACGAGGGCGAAGCCTCGGGCGGAAAGCTAGTTTCTTTTATAATTCGTATATGTTGTTGATCTACCCACACCCAAAAACAACCTATAAAACAATCTCGTAAACATTACGAACGATAACTATATTTCTGAACTGTTTATAACTGTCATCTAATTGGGTGCGCCATGTTTGCTACGTCACGTCCGACAGTTAAATTACTGATGATTCATTCATGCTTTCTATTTGTAGTGTTTACAGTTTATTATTAACTAGAGTTGAGGTATGGCAAGGATTTTTGTGTTACTAATTCGATTTTTAACGACGGTTAACCTATCTTAATATATATAAACCTCGTGTCACAATGTTTGTCCTCAATGGACTCCTAAACCACTTAACCTATATTTGGCACACAATGTGCAGTTGGATCCAACTTGAGAGACAATTTAAACAACTTTAATGTGTTGTGTTATACTATTCTCATAGTACGTGAAAAAAATACAGATCTTTCCTTGTAGTTTACAATAGTTCCTCTTTTAAGATTTATTTCCAAAGTAGAGACATCATCCATACTAATATTATAAATGCGAAAGTAACTCTGTCTGTCTGTCTGTTACTCAATCACGCCTTAACTACTGAACCAATTTGCATGAAATTTGGTATAGAGATATTTTGATACCCGAGAAAGGACATAGGATAGGTTTTATCCCGGAAATCCTACGGGAACGGGTTTTTCTTTGAAAACGCGGGCGAAGCCGCGGGCGGAAAGCTAGTAATTCATAAATGAATTTTATACGAGCAATGACTGCTTCTGTTTAAAATAATTAAATCAAAAAACAAAACTAAAAATCACAAAAAATCGCAACTAATATCATCTGTTTCGGTGCTACAATGGCGTAGACCTGCGTTCGTAGCCGTAGCATTGAAGGTAGAGCTAACAGTGCATCAAACAAGCGAATTCTCATTATAACCCCACTATGTCAAATTCTTTTAGTGTAAACAGGCGTAGATCATTCTTTCATTGTTCTTAGTGCGTTCGAAACGATTCTATGCTATGTTCTAATACTGAACAACACTGAATACTAGTTTTCGTTTACACTAAAAGGTCACGAAAGAATGCTCATGTTCTGACTCTAGCTCTATGTTCGCTTGATGTAAATGCACCGTTACGTGTATAAGGTGTGTGTACATATACCTATTGTGTAGTATTTATAAAAAAAATGTGTGCGTGTACTATTAGTGTACACACGTAAGAAGTGAAACTTCTTCATGAGCTTATTTTTCAAAAAATAATTTACTATATGCAACTTTACAGAAAAACGTCGAATCACGCGTGGTAGGGATAAGAAAAAGATGGCGCGTAACGGAAAAATGTCGCGCGTAACGAAAAAATGTACTACTACTACTAGTGAACACTAAATTTTTTTCCAACCCCGATAAAGAAGTTTCACTTCAATAATTTAAAAAGCCAAATATGTTACCATTACTCACCATTTCCACTCCTGATTCTCCTTAATGGTCAATGTGAACACGCCTTCGAAAATAAGTAACAATATAGGCGAAGCCAAATACCAATACTCCATATTGTCTTTGAAAACTGTCACTTGCCATATCGCGACGATCCCATGGCACGCGAACACCAGACGGGTGATCACCGCCTTTATTGTGGCCAGAACTTTTCCAACGTTCGCCATTTTGATTAATTATCTGTCATGACCTTTCTTTGGCTGTATTGATGCGCCCTTCGCCTTAGTTTATTGGCTGTATGATGTCATGACCCTTGCCTTGTTTTTTTTTTTAATTTTGGCGGTTAATTGATGTATCTGTAGCCAAAATCACGATGATTTTTGAATGTTTCCTGGGTAGATCCTAGATTTATAAAAGTTTAAAAAATGTATTTGAAAAATATTATTACGCGTTTCGACGTATGTATTTCCAATACGAAACTGTTGTAGTACTATGAAATTACTCTAACTTTAAAGTTTTCATAGATTTGATAGCATAATTGAAATATTTTTAGGATGTTTTAGATTTAGGAGATATTTAATTAAATATTTTTAAAATAATATCTCAAAAGGAGTACATTAATCTATTTCTTACTATCGTTTATTATATGTAGTCTCTGTTAGGCTACGTTATACTACGACTAAGCTAGTCGCAAATAATTTTCTAATAAGTACAAGTTAGTTTTCTAAGCTTTTCGCGAAAAATAAGCAGTTGCGCAACAAGAAAATATTATTTGTTGAAATAACATTTAATGTTTGTATATATAGCATATCATGGCACTATTGGTTGTATTCATTGAGATGTACATATATGGAGACGACACCGCCTACATCACTTATGTTCCGCTCAACATATTACATACGCCACATGACTTATGTTGCGCGGTTTTTTTTAATGGTTTTAAAGTGAAACGCATCAAATATGCCTTCGTGTGTGTTACGATATTGCACAAATAATACAAATAATACGGAAATGTGCAAAGGAATAACTTTCATCGGTAAGAACCTAACTAGATAATAATTTTTAAAACTTAGTTAGAGCAAAAAAATGGCGCACAGATTTTGTTCGTGGTGTCTCCTCCATACGTATAGTAATATAATCTCAATGGTTGTATTAAGTAAATAATTATTTTACTTTTATTTGAGCACACATAATGTAAAATCAAATATTTTAGATGTTATAAAAAATTGTAGTTACAAATTACATAATTATGGACATAATAAAATGAGCAGCATTTTAATTGAGTTGATATATTACAATTTATTATTAGTGTAGGTAAACAACAACTAGGTACATAAAATAATGAATACATAATATATTTAAAAAATGCGAAGGCTCAATACTTTTTTAATTGCGTCTCAATACTTTTTTAATTGCAAATTGTTTTAAATTATATTTAATTATAAATAAGTAATTTAATTATGTTTAGAAAAATTAATCCAATATCACACAATTAAGTATAATTACCTAGATATTTTTATTTCCAAGCTTTTGTTTTTATTTAAGTTCCAATTCAATACATAAATAAAAATATTATATTATCTGTTTTTTTTTTATTTAAAACAAACTGGCCAACTATAAAGATCAAAAAAGTAAAAAAAAATAATCACATTATTAAAAAAAAGTAATTTTCCCGCACTTTTGAATGTTACACGGATTAACGAAATCACAGACTGGACGCGGTGTCGCGGGACTTTGCAAATATAAATATATACGTAGTTATCTATGTGCGTTTATTTACATAGTGTGTGATGTACATTGCTGCTTTCGGAATGACCGACTTTAAAAAAGAGAATATTGCACATACATAATTTGTTTATTATTAGACAAAGCGGACAAAGCCTAGGATGTAGAGCTCGTAGTTTGTAATTAAAGTTAAACTAGCTTTTGCCTTCAACTTTTTCCTATACACATTGGTAAAGCTGTTCTAATTCAGACAATAATCTATGTGTGCACTCGTTTCATTATACGATTAATCGTTTTTGTGTGTAACTTTTAGCAACTAAGTACTTACAGCTGTAAATTGTTGGAAATAATTAATTTTGATAAGTTAGTGTAAGTTATGTTTACGAACATATTATATATTTTAATACCTACGTTATGCAATATTTTGTAAAATGAATATTATGTTATTGTAATAATTTATAATACCATAACATCAATGTTAAGAGTGAAAAGTATATTTAATTGCATTATTTTTGCAATTAATTCTTTATTTTTATAAAAACCCGCAATGTACATTAAAAAAACAAAAATCTCCGTCAATTATGTCATTTTGCGCGCGCACCCCTAACAGCCAATAAGAATTAATGGCGGAAAGGGCTCGGGTCGCAACCTTAGTAAACAACACTAGCTACAAAATAAACTTTATTTTCTAAGAAATATGGTCTAAATTCGCATAATGATATACTTATACGTATTTCTAAAAAGGTGATGAACCAGTAAAACAAAACTTGAAAGGTGTTAAAGACTCTATTGTAATTGTAATAAAGGTTATAATACTGTTTGTTTTGGTTTTGTCTTGGAATTCAGTGACAATTTGATTGCATGGAATAGTTTTTAGAACGTCGTTCTTATTGTCATGGGATAAGGTTGATATTCGATTGTTTGTGACTTGGGAATGATTTGGGAAACGTAGAATGAGTCATCTTTTTAGGTACTTAGTAGCGGGAATACGTTTCTTCTATGCAAAAAAAATAAACATAATAATTATACTTGGACAATAAAGTGATATTACACTACTAGCTGCTCCGCGCGGTTTCACCCCCGTGGCTCCACTCCTGTAGCCTGTAGAAGGAACCGCATCAAAATCGTAGTTTTAAAGATTTAAGCATACATTGGGATTTGGGACATAGGGACAGAGAAAGCGACTTTGTTTTATACTATGCTATGTTCTTAGTGAGTAGTGATAGACTAGGAATATGATACAATTATATTAAACATAGAGATATTCTGAACTATATAGATTCTACTTTAAACCTTTAGTTTTGAAAATCTTAAATAGATACATTTGCAACGAAAATAATACCATGTTACTTACTCGAGAAATAAAGACATGATACCTAATATTAAAATAATAATTAAATACTTAGGTATCTACCAATAAGCACAATTTTTACTTTATGAATTCGAATGGATGTGAACTTGAGACTTTTTTATTTTCTGAAATGTAATGTTAGCATGATTTAAACAATAAACTAATAATTGTCAGATAGTTAAAAAGTGCTTGAAAATTTAACATAGGTACCTACATATTATATAGAATTTGGGTTCAGTTTAGAATTTAAGATATAGGTATATAAGTACATAACTATGTAATGCATGTAGATTACAACTTATCTCAATCTAAAATCCATTTAAATCGGCTCAGTAATTTTGTTGTGCAAAATTAAAACATACATCCCACATTTTGAATGGGATATTTGAACTGCAGTTGAATTTAAATACCATCCTCCAATATTTTATTGTAAAATATTTTCATTTTCAATATTTAATGTTTCGCAGTAAAATTTGTTATTGCAATACCAACATACCTAAAACGTATTTTCACAAAATCATATTCCTAGTACCTAGTCGTAAAAACCGAACCGAGCTATGACTAAAAAGGCAAATACACAGTCGAAAAATTACAAGACATTGAATTTATAGTTTAAAAATCCCTACTAATATTATAAATGCGAAAGTAACTCTGTCTGTCTGTCTGTCTGTTACGCTTTCCCACTTAAACCTCTCAACCGATTTTGATGAAATTTGGCACAGACAATCTTTAGACCCTGAGAAAGAACATAGGCTACCTTTTATCAAAACACCACGCGGGCGAAGCCGCGGGCGGTTAAGCTAGTATTCAATAATTGAAAATTCGATTTATCGCTAGCTTGTTTGCTTATCTTCAAACGTGAATAAATGTGTTTTTCAAATTGAAGAAGATTTTAAAACGATATACAGCGATGTATAGGCAGACAATTTTTACTTTATTAAGTAAGTTTTTTTACCGACTTTTTACCGATTAAGTAATAACTTATTTTTAATCTTAATGCAGAAAATTCAATGTCGTTCTTTGTCATTTTTGGGCTCAAAAACTAAAAAAAAAAAGTTTTTTAAGTATTAAATTTGCACACAGTGTGTAGTTTTACCCAAATTGGTGACTAGATATTTTCTAAATTTAATTTACATACTTCTCGGTTTTCAGTGCTACAAACACATATATTTGCTACAAAGAACCTACACGAAGTAGACATTCTAGAGCCTAAAAAACCGTTACCAGCTGAATATGAATCAAATAAGATGCATGTCAAAATTCCTATAATCCTAACAAATGACAAGAAAAGAAAAATATCTTTACGACTTGACAATATAAATAAATATAACCAAGCTAGAAGGCATATAATTAAAGATAAAATATTGGCAGATAGTAATAAAATACGTGAAGATGACCATAAACAAGACACTACATTGAAACTCACTGAAAACAATGCTAGAAGACTTATAAATAACTATTTGTTACAACATGATACACTAGCAAGTCGAAATAATGACCATGATAATATAGACATGAGAGAATTAAATGCTAGAAGGAATTTAAAACATTCTGATCGTGATAATTTAGAAGCGAATGGAGGGCCAAGTCTTCTCTATATTAGAAGATATGCTAACAATAATGAAGAAAGAAATCCTAATTTCAGACGAAACAATATAGAAAATCAAGATTTAAACGACCATAGAGAAAATTCTGAACATAACATAGATGGTAGACGACAAGGCTTAATTCTACTATCTCTGGATGAAGACCATAATAATAAACGAAATGAGAATAAAAAACAAAACTTTGATGTTGTTGATGATAATGAATTTAAACACTATAATGATAGACGACTACTAGGATATATTCCAAATAAAGAAAAGTATCGACCCAACATAATTTTGCTATCACTCAACAACCCAGATTTAAAAGAAATTAATGCTCTTTTTAATAATAATTACATGGAAAATAGAAGGAATTTTCAACGAGTGAAGAGCCAAGGCCATAGTTATTTAGAAGCAATACAGGAAAACAATTTATTAAATCATTTGAAAAAGATTCGACGCGGCAAAGCGAGGCGTGATGATAAGAATGATGAAGAGGAATTACGCTACGATTTAGAAGATGACAGATTGATTTGGAATATTGAATGATTTAATTATGTATTTATTATAGTGTATTACTAGCTTACCGCCCGCGGCTTCGCCCGCTTTGTCTAAAACCTAATAAATTATATAACTACTAAAACCTTCCTCTTGAATCACTCTATTAAAAAAACCGCATAAAAATCCGTTGCGTAGTTTTAAAGAAGCATACAAAGGGACAGAGAAAGGGACTTTGTTTTATACTATGTAGTGATTTTACCCAGCGACATTAATTTGTTATGTTATAATATCTATTAATATGTTGTATGTTTTATGTATATATTTCTTTGAAATTTTTCCAAACCACAATTTCAAGCAACAACCAAATTCAAGTTTTCTATATTGATATGATCTATATTATATAATCATTATACTATTATTAGCTGAAGAGTTTGTTTGTTTGAACGCGCTAATCTCAGGAACTACTGGTTCTATTTGAAAAATTCTTTCGGTGTTAGATAGCCCATTTATCGAGGAAGGCTATAGGCTATTTATCATCACGCTAAGACCAACAGGAGCGGAGCAATGCGGGTGAAACCG
The DNA here is from genome assembly GCA_907164685.1 of Colias eurytheme. Classification (NCBI taxonomy): domain Eukaryota; kingdom Metazoa; phylum Arthropoda; class Insecta; order Lepidoptera; family Pieridae; genus Colias; species Colias eurytheme. The sequence goes on along the minus strand of CAJQZN010037247.1, from coordinate 18,395 downwards.
CAGAGCACAGCTAGTGATAGATATAACTATATTACTGTAGTTTCATTTAAATCCGTCCAGAAGCTTTTTCGTGAAATCAGAGACAGGGGGGTTTTAAACACTAATCAGTAAAAAAAAAACATAATATTTCATATTTTTAATAACAATAATATAAAAGTCCTTACTACATATACATTGGTTTCTACAAATATTACAATATGTATTGCACACAGAACAATAAAAACAAATAGAAGTGCGATAATGTCATAATTAGTATGAAAACCAGTGTCGCCAAACCCACACATTTAAACCGATAGTTATACAGTACACTACAAGTAAACTATGCCTTTGATTGGACAGCTTAATTTGAGTAAAAACTGACTTAGGTTATAAATTCAGCATTTCAATATGTACCCTAACGCACCATGTTACGGTTTATTTTAGTATAACATCTCTAGGTATATTAGCTGTTTTGTTTCTCATTGCACAGAAATTCCAAATTCGAAAAACATTCAGCTACTCCACAACAGAGGGCGTTAGTTTTCGATAGATATAACTTTGAACCTCAACACATAGAGATAAGGTTGAAATTTGTGTCACTCAACATTAATGACATTAACTTGATATTTATCTGATGCTATGCCCTGAGGGATGTCAGCCTTGTTATCGATATCGAGATATCGATAATTCAAAAATAAATATTTTTTGTGTATTTTTTTTTCTTTCTATTATACGAGTATAGTATAATGTGTCACATTTTGGAGTATGTTTATTACTACTAAGTACGTCTTTTTATATTATTATTATTAAATAAAAAACGGAATAGAATAGTATTAATCTATATTTACAAAATACAAACAGAAAATTATATACATTATTTTAAATCTTGGAACTGCCGTAGGTTTGCTGTATCGATGGCCTTTGTTAGACTGCTTAGTGCTGTTCGGCATTCAGTTAACTCGTCACGTTGCATTTATCCATTTCTCTTTTAAATTAGCCTCTTTGGGAAATCTGTAAATAAATTGGACAAATGAAAGCTAAGGGAAAATAAAATAAAATTTAATATTTATAATGTTTGTCTTTTCTAAAGTATCGATACTGTCGATATGCGCCACAAGCATCACTAAAGCGACATTCGTTTGTTTATTGCAATAATATTCCAGAAATTCTTGTTTGCTGTTCAATCTATAATAGTACTAATTTCTTACGGATTAAGGTTCATTTTGACTAGATATTTGTATACAATTTTGACATATTACAAGCGAAGATATAACATAAAATATTATATGTAAAATAAATAAAAATAAGACTTACCGATGGTATGAAATGCCTCCATTGCTGATATTATTTCGTCTGCTATCATTTTTGCACTCTTATACCGAACAACACGTCCTAATTAATGAATAAATACGGAAAAAAGGTTTGACAGCTGACAACCGACTCGAATATTTTTCTGCGCACAACTGAGAGCAAGTTAGGTGATCTTACCTTACAAGTGACACGTGGGCCACGCCCACATCACACTTCTATCTACTTTACTGTTCTGTGGTATTGCATATACAATACCATTCAACTGACGAACAACATTTTGGTTCAAATTCGCTCATAATTAAGTTTTATGAATAACAATAATAATGAGATTACTTCTATATCCTATTAATTTCATAAAAAGTTCTAGAAAAAGACATTTTCTACCAACTTCTAAAATTATTCTTAATTCATTGACGTAAAAATAACAACTACACTCTTGTGCGCTGAAAAATTGTCCAAAGCAAAACTCTGCCTACGTGTGTATAAAGCAGAGTTTTCTAATGAGCGATACAATAGACTTTGAACATTACTGCCACGAAATAAGGTGTTAATTTCAATTGAATGTATTTTTATGATATTTTTTATGTGAAACTTCTTTATCGGGGTTGGAAAAAAATTTAGTGTAACATTTTTCCGTTACGCGCCATCTTTTTCTTATCCCTACCACGCGTGATTCGGCGTATTTAACTGTAAAGTTGCATACCTATAGTAAGTTATTTTTTGAAAAATAAGGTCATAAAGAAGTTTCACTTCTTACGTGTGTACACTAGTACACGCACACATTTTTTTACGAACTTTTAGAAGGCGATTGTGACTCTAGCTGTTGTTTATAGTAAGTTATATTATTAAAATTTTAATACAAAAAAAGTCTGTTTTATCAATTTTTGAAGTGAAATTTCTTTAGGCGCGTTGAGAGTAAAATTTTAAGCTCGCGTTATGGCAATACCGTCACGTCATGGAGTAAGGCGACGATTTTGTTATCTTAGAATTTTTTGCAACAGAAGTTTCACTTCTAACACGTGTGCTCGGCAATTTTAATATACAGGGAAGTCATGGTCAATATATTTAGACCACGCGTGAAGGCCACCAGTCAAATCCTTGATTTTGTTTTTATGTTTATCTTCGATAATATCGATAACTCGCTTCGCCGCGACCTGGGAGTCGTTGCCTCTTCTACAGATGAATGTAACTGTAAAAAAAAATGTTTGTTAAATTATTTATTATATTACCCTTATTAATTTTATGGTGAAATTTAGTAGAGAAACTCTTGAGACCCGAGCAAGGACATAGATAATTTTTATCCCGGAAATCCCACGGAAGAAATCTACGCGGGTTTTCTTATATAGCGCAGGCAAAGCCGCGGGCGGAAAGCTAGTTATCTTTAAAAATACATTTACAGTTTGTCATCGAATGTACAGCTATAGATATAGGTAAAGGCAGAAACATAGATATAGAGAATATATAATATACAGGTATAAATATAGAGATGGATACCGATATAGATACAGATACAGCTAAAGGTATAAATATAAATACAGACATAGATTTAAATATAGATACAGGTATAGATATATTTACAGAGACATCTGACATCACAAATACATATACAGCTACAGATACAGGTAAAGGAATAACTATAAATTACCTTGGCTCGTGATATCGATATAAATATATGTAGATAATTAATAGATATAGATACAGGTAAAGACATAAATGCAGTTATAGCTACAGATATAGGTACAATTACAGATATACATTACCATGACTAGTGCATTTCCTTATTTCCTCCAAAAGGGCATTTAAATTATCCTTATACAGATTATCTATTGGATAGTTAACAGCGCCATCTATACAACACATGTTGAACTCCGGTTCGCTTCTAACATCGACCAATAGATGGCGTTTTTCTAAATTATCACTATCTGTCATTTTTGCCGCCAATTCTGTGGCGGATATTCGATTTTCGGGAGGTAAAATGTCTAGATGGAGATCCTGAAATTATAAAAATAAGATTTATTTCACAAACAGAACATAGAAAAATAGTGTATGTGTTGAGCACACGTGTCAGAAGTGAAACTTCTTTGGCGAGATTCAAAGACACCATAAATTAAAATAAATAAATACCAAAATCGTCGCCTTTCTCCATGACTCTCAACGCGCCTAAAGAAGTTTCACTTTAAAATACTATTTAAGTGTGTTTTTTGTTGTTTTTATACTATAATAATAATTACATTTAATATTATCGGATATATCGATATACTTACCTAATACTATCCACCTAATATTATAAATACGAAAGTTTGTAAGGATGCATATATGGATGGACGGATGTTTATTATTATTTCACGTAAAAACTACTGAACCGATTACAATGAAATTTGGTATGTAGGTAGCACTGCTGAAGACCCAGAACTATGCGGATATATTAATGCAGAATATTTTTTTCTTTGAAAACGCAGGCGAAGCCGCGGGCGGAGTTCTAGTATATTATAATAATAAGATTTTATTCTACTAATTACAGTAAATAAAAAAATAAAAAAAATGTGAGCGTGCACTAGTGTACACACGTAAGAAAAGTTCTTTATGACCTTATTTTTCAAAAAATAATTTACTATATGTATCTTTATAGAAATACACGAAAAAGATGGCGCGTAACGAAAAAATGTTACAATAAATTTTTTTCCAACCCCGATAAAGAAGTTTCACTTCAATAATACAACTATCTTACCTTGTCATTCGCTTGTGCACTACAAAACATTTCGTAATCAACTAATTTTGTGATCGTCGGATTTTCTGAACATGACGGACATTGGATATTTCGAGCACGAAGTTTCACTGAAATTTTAAATTACTATCTATTTTATTATCTATACTATATTTATATTTATTATATATTATTAATATTATAAAGCTGAAGAGTTTGTTTGAACGCGCTAATCTCAGGAACTACTGGTCCGATTTGAAAAATTATTTTGATGTTAGATAGCCCTTTTATCGAGGAAAGTATTAGGAAGGTATCACGCTAAGACCAACAGGAGCGGAGCCACGCGGGTGAAACCGCGGAGCGCAGCTATTTTATTATTATAGCCATAAAATAATAAATATCAAATATTATTACTTATTACTTACCAGTCCTAAAGCTCATGTCTTCACCATCGAAAATCAACATTCTCTCGACCAATAATTTGTCTCGAGTATGACCTACTAGAAGTTTGATTGCTTCGAGCGCTTGTAATGCACCTGAAATAGTTTATTTATTTATATTTATCTACAAAATATTAAAAAAAGAGTAGACATCTATTGTACCAAAGGTTGTCTGGAAGAAATCACTCTAAGCGATAAGACCGCCAATTGTACTTAGCTATCTTTAAGTGTTTGTATTTTTTATCTTTAAGTGCAATAAAGTATTTATAAATATACATATAAATAAATAAAAAGAGCGTGTGACGGTATTGCCATGACGCGACCTTGAAATTTTACTCTCTAAGCGCCTAAAGAAGTTTCACTTCAAAAATTGTTTTACAATTTCAATACAATAGCCTATAATTAACAGACATATAAAGTAATACAAAAAAGATAGAAATAGAGAAAAATATTTATCATGTTAGGCGGCCTTATCGCTAAGCAATCTCTGCCAGGCAACTTAAATGTAAAGTCTGTTGTATCGCTTATTCAAAAAGTCTGCCTATACAGCCGTAGGCAGAGTTTCGCTGGGGACAATTTTTTTGTGATTGTTGGTCGAAATGTTTATTCATTCATAACAGTCAAGAGAATATAAAAATAGACCGCCTCCTTGGGGGTGACCGCCTCCTCGGTACAGTGGTTGACGCGTGAGCGTAGAACCGAGGGGTCCTGGGTTCGATGCCCGGTGGAGACGAAGAAAAAAAAATGTCTCGGTCTGGCAGGACCCAGAAGGCTGATCACCTACTTGCCCTAAAGAAAATCGATCAGTGAAACAGATGTATAATGCATCTGCCCCTTACCCCACTAGGGGACATGGGACTTCACTACTATATATATAGTATAAGTAATTCATGTGTTTGATTTTAGGTAAGTATTACGTACATATTTGGGTAATAAAATACTTTTTAAAGGCTTATAAACGCGAATTATGTATTCATTATTAATTAACCCGAGTTCTCTACAAACTCGTCGTACTCACAAGGAGATGGTAAAATCTATACTAATATTATAAAGCTGAAGAGTTTGTTTGTTTGAACGCGCTAATCTCAGGAACTACTGGTCCGATTTGAAAAATTCTTTCGGTGTTAGATAGAAGAATATCATCACGCTAAGACCAACAGGAGCGGAGCACTGCGGGTGAAACCGCGGGGCACAGCTAGTTTAACTTAAAATGAAGTGACAAGTAAGATATTTTAAGCCATATACCTTTATTTCTTAAACATCGCTACAGAAAAACAAACTATATAACTTACCTATGGCCCCCGGGACGGGCCCAGCGACGCCATTGGCTGAACAACTACCGACTGCTTCCGGGGGCGGGGGACGGGGGAACACACACCGGTAGCATGGCCCCCACTGGGGTATGGAACAAATATTACAATACTGAGTTATTTAGTATATGTTACTTACCTATGACTTCGACTGGTGTATGAGACAAAGATTAAAATTAAATTATTTTATGGCCCCGACTGGGGTATGGGACAAATATTAAAATACTGAGTTATTTAGTATTTAATACATATTTATTGCTTAATGGGGTGTGGGACAAACCTGAAAAATTTAGTTTTTCAGTATTTATAAGTTACTTATGTCCCGGAGTGGGGTATGGGACAAATGTTCACAATTGAGTTATCTATGTACTACATACTATAAATAAATACTACTTATGTATACCCCGACTGGGGACAAACATACACTTTATATTGATTTAATATGTTTTTTACCGGTCTTGATCTAACTTGAAAGATGGGTTAGGTACCACGTGTATGGGGTCGGCTAGTATTATTATATTATTGCCCTTTTTATACAAAGTAGTGAAGTAACAATTTCGTTGGAAAATATAATATTAATATCGGTAGTATTTATCATAATATCACAGTTGCGAGGTGAAAAAAAGACAATTAACAAGTGATAACTGCGTTAAAAACAACCGACTTCAAACTTGCACTTGCAACATTTACAAATACAGACAAAAATGCTCATAAAATAAAAACTACTGGGCCTATCCTAATAAAAATTTTATGGGACCAATTCGACACCATCCCGCATCGAACAAAAAAAGAATCACGTAAATCGGTTGAGAAACCTCGGAGTAATCGGTGTACATACATAATAAAAAAAAAACATACCGGCCGAATTGATAACCTCCTCCTTTTTTTGAAGTCGGTTAAAAACACATACATTTTTACATTACAATGTTATTAAAGATAGGTATATTATACAGTGACAATAATATTTACCTTATCGTCAGGGCCCTTAGCCCTATATCCATAAATAGTTAGCTGCCCTTCCATTTTCAATGCACTTCCTGAAATCAACGGTATCTGAAACATTATTGAACTATGTTTAGGAAACGGTTTTACTTGCGAATAGTAATAAAAATTAGCGTATTATGTGATCCAACTTAGAATAGGATCGATTGAGCGCCATTTTGTGATGTCATGAGATGTCAATTCCAATGTTTATTTTGCATAAGTAGTAATTAGATGTGTGTGTGTGTGTATGTTTGTTACTCTTTCACGCAAATACTACTGAACCGATTACAACGAAATTTAGCACACATATAGAGGGTAACTTGGATTAACACAGGATAGGTTTCATCCCGGAAATCCCACGGGAACGGGAACTATGCGGGTTTTTCTTTCAAAACGTGGGCGAAGCCGCGGGCGGAAAGCTAGTTACATATAATTAATATTTATTACCTTAGCAATAACAGCGACATCGCTCAACATATATCTTGTAGGCACATTGTCAGTACAATCCAAGATGGCGTCGTATTGAGACGCTATTTCTAGAGCATTCGACGAATCCAGTTGCACTTTGTATGGAGTGACTTTTATACGTGAATTTATGCTGTAATTATAAGAATAAATCTATACTATATCTTAATATATATATATATATATATAGATATATAAATCTCGTGTCACAATGTTTGTCCTCAATGGACTCCTAAACCACTTAACCAAATATAATAAAATTCGCACACCATGTGCAGTTCGATCCAACTTGAGAGATAGGATAGTTTAAACATGTAGGTACCACGGGCGCAGCCGGGGCGGACCGCTAGTAATATTATATAGCTCAGGAGTTTGTTTGTTTGTACTCGCTAATCTCAGGAACTACTGGTCCGATTTGAAAAATTCTTTCGGTGTTAGATAGCCCATTTATCGAGGAAGGCTATAGGTTATCATCTCGCTAAGACCAACAGGAGCGGAGCAATGCGGGTGAATCCGCGTCGCACAGCTTGTAGTTAATAATAATTAAAATAATATCTTACCTTCTTAAACTATTTGCGGCAGATTCAGCTTTGCTTATGTTTTGTTCTTTCTCGGTATGTAAAAACTGTCTGTGTATATTTGTTATATCCACTGTGTCGTAATCTACTATACCTATTTCACCTGAAAAGTTTGAATAAATAACTTCAATATTGAAAAAAATCATGCTTTAAGAAAAATAACCACTTGTTTAAATTAAATCAGTGTCTTTAATCTGTTAATAAAAGTGTGTTAAAAAATGCAGGCAAAGTTAATTAATAATACATTATGAAGGACTAGCTGCTCCGCGCGGTTTCACCCCCGGGGCTCCGCTCCTGTTAGTCGTAGCGTGATGATGTATAGCCTATAGTATAGGCTATACATCATCACATAGCAAGGCTATAGGCCCTATAGGCCCTTCCTCGATAAATGGGCTATCTAACACCGAAATAATTTTTCAAATCGGACCAGTAGTTCCCGAGATTAGCGCGTTCAAACAAACAAACACTTCAGCTTTATAATATTATTCAACAATTTCATTACTTCTTATCAAAGCTTAGTTTTTTTTAACTTTAGTTATTTATTTCTATTTTAAAGATGATTTGATTTCAAATATAAGTCATACCAACGCCAGCCCCCGCTAAATACACAGCGGCTGGGCACCCTAGGCCTCCCGCCCCGACGATTAGGAGTTTGCCCTTCATCAGTTTCTCTTGGCCGGAGACACCTATATCTGGTAGTAGAATCTGTCTGCTGTATCTGTAAATATGAATAAATTGTATTATTTTTATGTGTCTTATTTAGAGGTAAAATATAAAAAAAACGTGTGGCACTCTGTTTCATTTCATTTCATTCTGCTACTCCAAATGGCCAAGCAATTTTAAATTTTATTTATATGTTGTCCGTGAGCGAGATACATTTTGTTTTTTTATTATTTTAAATATAGGCATAGAGAGAAATAAAACAGTTAATTGAGTATATGTAATAAATACCTTTCAATAGCCCATTTTGGAATGCTTTCACCAAATTGTACTTTTAAGGAGTTTGTTTTGTCCAAATCACCATTTTTACTGTTGATTTGTGCCTGAAAATCAATTACATGTAAAATAGTTACATCTAGTGGGAAATTTATTAGACAGAGAAGTCACAGATGTATGAAAATACCATTAACTAGCTGCGCCCTGTGGTTTCACCTGCATTGCTCCACTCTTGTTGGTCTTAGTGTGATGATATATAGCCTACTAGCTTTCCGCCCGCGGCTTCGCCCGCGTTTTCAAAGAAAAACCCGTTCCCGTAGGATTTCCGGGATAAAACCTATCCTATGTCCTTTCTCGGGTATCAAAATATCTCTATACCAAATTTCATGCAAATTGGTTCAGTAGTAAAGGCGTGATTGAGTAACAGACAGACAGACAGAGTTACTTTCGCATTTATAATATTAGTATGGATAACCTTCCTTGATATTTGGACTATCTAACTTCAAAATATTTTTTCAAATTGGACCAGTAGTTCATGAGATTAGTGCATTCAAACTAACTCTTCAGCTTTATAATATTAGTATAGATTAGTCTGATCTTGTATATAATATCATATTAAGTAAATATGTAGATTTTAATTATAAAATAATTTTATAAATCACTTATTTTTTAAGTAAAATCATAATATGAAAGAAACACAATATACTAACTTTTCTCTTCATAAAAATAAAAGAACTTGAGAGTATAGGTTACAAATTTCCAGCATAACATGACATGAGCTATGCTTCTTACAAAAATTGTAATTCCTACTACTTTATTGGTTTACCAATACTTGTAGGTAAAATATATAACATTTGGGTTGGGGCTGCAGGTTAATTATTAAAAAGTATTGTTAAAAACATTTCATTAATATTGAAAAAGTCAATCATTACTTATGGTAAATGTTTTGTTACATACTTCTTTACATATATGAATATAACCGGTTAATACTAAAAGAAATCTGAATTTATTTGTAATATTTGACAATAGCATTTATGCTAATAGTTATACAAAGCAGAACCGAATCGTTTCTGTACATATAACTTGTAAAAATACATAAAAACACGACGATACATACCGTACCCATTTTTTCTTTTACGTCAATCAATTCTTGCTCTTTACATTCTAGTTTCTTGCGTATTTCCAATATTTCCTTTTCCAATTTACTCACGATGTCCATTTTGGTTAATGTTTAAGTTAATATTAGTGTTTTATTGAGAAATAAAATATGTTGTAACTTGTGAAAAGTGAATTGAGAATAACGTCAAAGTCAAAAATAACAATAAACAGCTGTTCAACATTGACACATTTAGTAAAGTTTAGTAAATCGAAATTTTATATTTTTGGTGTTTTTGGTGATAAATATTAATAATGTATGCAGCAGAAACATTTGTAGAATGTGGCAGAAATCATTCAGCGTGCGTTTATTTAATAAGTAGTAAATAAATACCTTGAGATATTGTAGCCTTGAAACCAGTGCAAACTTAGCACCCCATCAATGGAATTTTGGGTCGAAAATGACCTTGATCGTTAGGTCCCCGTTAGGTCCTTTAAGGTCCCACAATTTTTTCGTTAGGTCCCCTTTAGTTTTTTTTTAAATAATTTTTTAAATTTTAGGTATAAAAAAAAATGCACTTTAGCACCCCATCCATAGAATTTTGGGTCAAAAATGACCTCAATCGATAGGTCTCCGTTAGGTCCTATAAGGTCCCACAGTTTTTTCGTTAGGTCCCCTTTAGTTTTTTTTTAAATAATTTTTTTTTAATTTTAGGTATAAAAAAGTTACACTTTAGCACCCCATCCATAGCAAAATTGGCAAATTTTATCAAAATCGTATTCTTTACCGTTAGGTCCGTATGGGCTCATCATTGAAATTGTTGAATTATTTATTTTATTAAAATTATAAATTAATAAAAACCTGCGCATGCGCCTTAGAGCATTAAGGCATGCGCACATCATACATAAACAGCGCGAAATTTAAAATGGTATCGTTTCATTTATTAAATAAATCTATTGTTCTGAGAGTGCTTATTTATTAAAAACCTACTTTTCAACCTAGAATTAAAATAACCTGGTATTAGTGTCAATCTATGGTGTCAATATATTTTTTGTAGCGGCCACAGGGCCACACTACGGTCGAGGTATAGATTCGGAAAGAATAACATGCAACAAATCATTAATTTGATTCGGGATGACCTTCGCGTGGACACTCGAGGGGGCGGTATTCCAGTGGAACTGCAAGTGATGGCAGTTATTCGATATTGGGGCCGGCATGAGGTAGATGTGACTTGTGCTCTAGTTTTGGATATATACAATAGAAAAGCCTGTATAACGATCTATTACATTACAGATCCAAGAAGATTGTGCTGACATTCACAGAATGAGTCAACAGACACTTTCCCGTTTGTCCCGAAATGTTGCTATTGCGTTAGCTTCTAAAAGTTCGCGTTATATTAATATGCCGTCGAACTCAACCGAGGAAGCCAAAGCAATTAGGAAATTTGAGGCCATAATATGCGGGATGAAGCGTAACATTGGTGCAATAGATTGCACTCATATTAAGATACGCAAAGTGAGTGGAGAGGCTGGACAGTACTATGTTAATAGGAAGGGACATTACTCCATTAACACTCAAGTATGAACATTGTACAATAACATTTTAGTTTGATCATAGTGTATTTAAAGTAATAAATTTTCATTGTTATGTGTGCTATTATGTGTTTCTAATTTATAATAATATTGATGACAATAATTACAGGTAGTATGTGACTCTGACCTTAAAATCTGCGATATTGTGTGTCACTGGAGAGGAAGTACACATGATTCCCGCATATATAGAGAAAGCTCAATAAAGCGGAGGTTTGAGGAGAATGAATTTCATGGGAAGCTGATTGGAGATAGCGGGTATCCTTGTACTTCGCATCTTCTAACACCAATATTAAGACCAAGGACACAGGCAGAAGAAAGGTACAACCTGAGTCACATACGAACGAGGAATACTGTAGAGCGTTGCTTTGGGGTGTGGAAGCAAAGATTCCGCATACTCAACGAAACAATGCGAGGGTCTCTGCAAGTGATCAAGACCACTATTGTTGCTTGTGCAGTTTTGCACAATTTAGCAATACTCTTTAATGAGTCTATTTTAAATCAAGGTATTTGTGCAAACTAATATGTAAACAAAGTATATTTAATAATGCCAATACATAAAAAATAAGCATATTTTAATTCTTTATTTTGTATTTTTCTAGATCCTTCAGGCCTTGAAAATCAATTATTAATCGATCCAACTATCCCTGATAATATAGAAGATGAAGACGAAAATATAAACAGGGCCATTTATATTGAAACTTATTTTAATCAATAAAAACCATATTTTATTATTTTTCAAAATTTATTTTTTTTAAATATTCCTCCTCTAATGCAAGTATTTGGAGCTTCTTCTCGTGAAGCTCCCTCTCTTGTTCTATTCTTAATAGGTGAAGCTCCCTCTCTTGCTCTATTCTTAATAGATGCAACTCTTGTTGTTGCTTCATTAATTCCTCCCTGCTTTTTTTTGCAAGGAGGAATAATTGATGCTCGTAATTGGAATTTGATTTCCCACTGTAAAAATAACATAAACATTAAACATTATTTCACATAAATCACAGCTGAACAATAAGCACAGGAAATTTCATGAAATTCTATTTTCAACATTACATACTTACGTTTTTTTTGGTTTAGCTTTGAAAATATGATGTGTAGGATTTATACGTGGCAATTCAGTGGAGAAATTTGGCAATTCAGGCTAAAAATAAAAAAATAATAATTATTTTAAAATAATATAAATTTTATTTATAATACTGATATTTTTGTATAACATAACTGATAAAAATATTATACAAATTATTATATAATATGATTACCTATGCATGTGCAGTGCTTTCATCATTTTCATTCAATTTCAATGTATCATCAGCAGACTCCTTAGTAACTTCCTATAAATATATAAAATATAATTACTCAATCTCACAATAAAAAACTATATATGCATAGCGCTATTATCCCTTAATGGATATTCCAAATTAAGGAATAATAGCAGTAGAAAATGTAAAAAATATAAACCTGTTGGCCATGTGTTGCATCGCTATCGAAAGGATTGTTATCAACCACAAACTCATTAGGAAGAGCTGCTATAAGCTCTTGATCTTCAGGCGGAGGACTTGGTGGCGGAGGTCCCCCGCCTGTCATGTTTCTTGCCGTTCTAAATTTGTGTTCCGAAGCCTTAGCTTTCTTCAAATTCCTCCACTGATTTTGTATTTGGCTTAAGTCCCTTTTATGGAGTGAAATGATATTATAACTGAAATATAAATACAATAATAATGTTATTACACTGTAACAATTTATTAAATACAAGAAACTGTTAGAATAAGTAAAACTAAAATAACCAAGACAAAACATCTTCCCATGCAAGTTTTTTTGCTGTATTTGTATTAGTCGACGTATCCTTATTCTCTAATATAATATGTGCTCGCTCGAGCACTAATTATTTTCGAAGCACTTTCTAAAGAGCAATATATATTTATTAATAAGCATTAAAACATGTAAGGAAATAAGTACATTCTATTAGATTTCTTGTGTACATTACGTACCTTATCCTCCTCACTCCAATTCGTCGAACGAGAACGTTTATTGATCATTGAACTCATTTTAAATTAAAACTGAATTTGAATTTATCAAAAATCTCAAATCTGTACAAATGTTTGAAATTTGAAAGTTATCAATATCCTGTCAGTTAAACGTCATACAAAATAAAGTCTACCATTCATATTTGTCAAAAAGTACATTTTTAGTCAAGTTTTACGTGAATAGCGGGTTTTATTTCGATAATGTTACTAGAAAAAAATACATATATTGACGTAACTTAGTTGAGAGACTGCTGAGGGTTTATAAGTACCATAGAAATCTAAATAACAAGACACATAGAAGTGCTATAATGTCATAATTCGTATGAAAACCGCTGTCGCCAAAATCAACACATTCAAACCGAAAGCTAAACAGTACACACACAGAGTACACACAAGTAAACTATGCCTTTTATTGGACAGCTTGATTTTAGTGAAAACTAACTTAACTATTAAATTAAGCTTTTGAATATGTATCCTAACGCACGAATTTACGGTTTATTTTAGAATAACATCCCTAAGTATATGAGACTTTTTGCTCAAATACGAACAAACGTGATAATAAGAATGGTCGACTGTGTCATTCATTGTTATTTCGATTACCATGGTGACACTCGTAATACTTGTAAATATTCTATAATTTTAAGGAAAAACGGCATTATTTCTAAAAAAAAATATTTTCCGATGAAATATTATTCCTTTATAAGTATAATTACAACTTGTGGAAGAATTTCCGCAATGGGAATTGCTGAAACACACCATGTATACACTCATACGTCTCCAGAGCAACTGAACAGTGACGAATGCACTGGTGATGTGAAAATCACCTGAGTGGCGACAAGGTCACGCACGCTTACGACTTCTAGTGTCTTGTTATTTAGATTTCTATGATAAGTACCTAAGATTATTTTAATCATTGTTTAAGGAGTTGAGAGTTATTTAACTGAGAGGTGTTTATGCAACAGATCAGTCAGTTTTTATAAGTAAGGCTGGTAATTTTTTACGACATCACATTAGAAACCTCAAAAATAGCAGTACTTCTCCACTATTTAATGGATGTTATTATACATATAAACCTTCCTCTTGAATCACTCTATCTATTAAAAGAAACTGCATCAAAATCCGTTGCGTAGTTTCAAAGATTTAAGCGTACAAAGGGACATAGGGACAGAGAAAGCGACTTTGTTTTATACTATGTATAATATAATAATGATAGTGATAGCACAGTATTACAATATTATTTCCTACAGTAAGGAAACGCCTTTGATGTCGCGCGATGCCGCCGCCAGCGTAGGTACTTACGCTGCCACACGAAAATACGCTAGGGTTGCAACAAATGGGAAATAAAACAATTGTGATTATTAATATTATGATGAAATCATTTATTCATATGTACATTCAAAATAATTGCGATTATTAAATCTGATGTAATCATTTGTTCATAAATATATAATTACAGATATTGCACTGCTAAATATTATTTACGTGGACACTTTATTTTTGGATGTTCTTAATTGTATATTATACCATTTAAGAAGTAATGCATTCGCATTGGGATGTACAATCTGATTAGAAAATAATGAGGACAACATATACATAGCTTTGATTTTAATTCAACAGATACAATTATTAATACAATCTTTCTGAAATATTGTTTCCTTCTGGGATTTCAATGTAGATTTACATCCGTAAACGGAACAGTTTTTGCGCGCCATAATAGAATATGTAAGTACCTATGTATAATAAAATTATTACACAAAAAATACGACTGCGTCGTCCTTTCGCGATAGTTAATGCAAACTCAGCGTGATTGCATTAAGCGGCCCGCGTCGCCCGACCCCCCGCCAGTTCCCCTCCGTTTCTCTGCACAAGTACATTCGTCGCCATACTGTAGGAAATATGGTGATACTGTGGTGATAGTCCGGCTAACGAAAGATAAGACTGGAAAAGGCGGCAAATTCAAAAAATCATCATATTAAGGTAACCTAATGGTAACTTAGGTTATAGTTGGAAATAAAGTTTTGATACTTTAATTTATTATTACGAGCTTTGTTTTTTTGAGAGATTAACAACCTCTACAAACTCTTCATCTATATAATATTATATATATGTAATCTGGTACAGTTATCTGATACAGATAAAAAAAGAACAGCTAGTGAAAGTAATAAAAAACATAATAAAATACAATTAAATTTTGTTTAATCAATATAATCATATTAAATCTAAAAGCCGCGTTCAGCCGCGAATAAAGAATAAGAATCACTATCATTATCTCTGACATCATTAACTCTTCCATTTCTGCAGTTATTCCATCTTGTTTTTTTTGTACTGCTCTTCAACATGAATAACATGGTTCGGTCATAGAAGAAATCTCGTTGAGATACTGATTTTGTGTCTTTAAACATTTTGAACGGACAGATCGTTCAATTTTATATTGTTGCTTTAATAGTTTATAACTGGATTACTGGTATCATCCATGCAAAATAATAATAATAATATTAAACAAATCATATAATGTGCAATGCAATCAAGATGAAAAGTATCAAAATATCAAGTCACACTGTGTGTTTTTCCTTGAAAACTACATCTCTTTCAAATTGTTTCTTTTTAAATTTATTAATCATAGTTTAAAGTTTTCGTCATGTTTTCAACTCAGTTTACAATTATTAGAAATCACTAAAATCCTAAGCTAAAATCGCAGAAAATAAAATCACTTTGACAAGCTTTGACACATCAACAACTCAGGTTTTAATGACAGTTAACTGTTAAGTGTTGCCAAATAAATTTTCGAAATAAAAAGCCAGTCTCATCTTTCGAACCAGACGTGACTAGTATAGATTTATTTATTGATTTAATAAATGAAACGATACCAATTTAAATTTCGCGCTGTTTATGTATGATGTTTGGTTTCACAAAGGGGCGCTCAACCACAGATGCTGGAGTTGCACTTCTAACACATATATATAAGGCATGGGAAAACTCAAAAAATGCTCTGGGGATATTTTGTGACCTCTCCAAGGCATTTGACTGCGTTGAACATTGTACTTTGTTACGTAAACTTAATCACTATGGAATTAAAGGAAAAGCCCAGAACCTCATAGCGTCATACCTGCATGATAGGATACAGACTGTAGTTGTTAATGGAGAACGTTCTAGCGGTGCGTCAATTAACATTGGTGTTCCACAGGGGTCAATTTTAGGTCCCTTCCTGTTCTTGGTATATATCAATGATCTTCCCTATTATTTGCAGGATAGGTGTGAAATAGTTCTGTTTGCAGATGATACCTCATTAATTTTTAATGTGGATAGGCATGACCCAAATGTTGACGAAGTGAACAGTGCTCTTTTACACATATCTGAATGGTTTACTGCCAATAATTTATTATTAAATGCCAAAAAAACCACTTGTGTTGAATTTTTACTTCCTAATGTAAAAAAGTTGAACAGAGGTATTACCTTGAACGGGGAGGTATTGCATCCTACTGAGTCTACTGTATTTCTAGGGTTAACATTGGACGAGAAACTACAGTGGGGAGCCCATGTCAACACCGCTGCAGGTAAGCTCAGTTCTGCTGCATATGCAGTCCGAAAAATAAGGCATCTCACCGATGAAGATACGGCTAGATTGGTTTATTTCAGCTACTTTCATAGCATTATGTCCTATGGAATTCTACTGTGGGGCAGGGCTGCAGATATAGAAACTATATTTATCTTACAGAAAAGAGCCATTCGCTCTATATATAATTTACGTGCTCGGGACTCACTAAGAGATCATTTTAAGAATACTGGTATCCTTACTGTACCATCACAGTATATATTTAATAATATTTTGCATGTACACAAAAGCTCTGACTTACACACAAGAGTAGGAGATAGACACGATTATGGCACAAGGAACAGGAATAGAATTGAAATGCCATTTTTCCGATTAGCTAAAGTTAAAAATTCATTTATGGGTCAAGGTATACGCTTATACAATAGAATTCCTCACAATATTAAAGAGTTTAGTAGTTATAAATTTAAAACTTACATAAAAAATGTACTAGTTCAGAGAGCGTACTACAGTATTCAGGAATATATGGACGATAAAGACCCATGGAGGGTTGTCGCGTAAAAACCACAGGACAGTTCTTTGGCATATTATGTAGTTAGATATAAGTTACATATTATGTAAATTTATTGACATTATTTTAAAAGAGCAACTATGGAGTTTCTTGCCGATTCTTCTCCATAGATACTGCTTTCCGAATCGGTGGTAAATGTTAAAAATACTATGTAATGACGATTCGAAAGTGCTACTAAATAGTAGTCTAATTGAATAAATGAATTTTTGAGTTTGAGTTTGAGTTTGATGTGCGCATGTCTTAATGCTCTAAGGCGCATGCGCAGGTTTCAATTATTTTATAACTAGTGCCCCGGCTTCGCCCGTGGTACATATTTAGTATCCTATATCCTTCTCCTGGCTCTAAACTACCTCCCTGCCAATTTTCAGCTAAATCGGTTCAGCCGTTCTTGAGTTATAAGTGGAGTAACTAACACGACTTTCTTATAAATATATAGATTTTAATAAAATAAATAATTTAACAATTTCAATGATGGACCTATACGGACCTAACGGTAAAGAATACGATTTTGATAAAATTCGCCAATTTTGATATGGATGAGGTGCTAAAGTGTAATTTTTTTATACCCAAAATTAAAAAAAAAATATTTAAAAAAAAACTAAAGGGGACCTAACGAAAAAATTGTGGGACCTTATAGGACCTAACGAAGACCTATAGATTAAGGTCATTTTTGACCCAAAATTCTATGGATGGGGTGCTAAAGTGTAATTTTTTTATACCTAAAATTTAAAAAATTATTTAAAAAAAAACTAAAGGGGACCTAACGAAAAAATTGGTGGACCTTAAAGGACCTAACGGGGACCTAACGATCAAGGTCATTTTCGACCCAAAATTCCATAGATGGGGTGCTAAGTTTGCACTGGT
>CAJQZN010037245.1:0-13226 GCA_907164685.1 Colias eurytheme | reverse complement strand
TTTTTTTTGCAAAATAACGCTTAAATTCACCGAATTGAATGTGTTGTTAAATTAAACCAGATTGTAATAGGTATTTACATGAGCAGTTCATGAAATGAAAGTTAAAAATAGGTATGTAAAGATATAAAAATCTGTTTGTAAATTAGTTTTGTTTTTGAAAGGCGTCATTGAATAACATCCAGTGTTGATAATTTTTGACAGTAAAATATTATTAGAAAACACATACCTATAAAACAGTAACCAGACTTTCCCTGTGTCTTGAATATTTATTAAAAAAGATTAATTGCTGTTCTATCGTATATTTTAAGGGTCCAAAACAATCCAAAGCCGGGAGATACTGACAAAATTTTGGGTCATTTGTAACAGGATGGCGGTTCTACAGTGGTCTTAGTACGCAATGACAAAAAGAAAAATCATGGTCAGAACAGTGGTACCGGCAGACTAGTCGCGTGGGCGTTAGTCGAACTCGTCGGATAAATTACGGAAGGCAAACGATTTGTAACACAAAAATTTTAGGATTTACCGATAGCCCATAAAAAAGAAGTAGGCGGTAGTGTCATGCCATACATTTCCGGTGTAATTTACAGCCCACAATACCGACGTGAATGCGTTGATTTAAAAAAAATCAACCATTTGTACCAGGCTAATTTTTGCACAGGTAATCATCGTCCAGTAGCCATGTACGAAAATCGCCATGCCATACTTTTCAAACAGTTCCAAATGGTCGCCATACAGCCGAAAATCAGCATTTTTTTTATATTGTACAAAATCATTTAATTTTATATTATTGTATAAAATCGTAGGAAAGTCAAAACTGACATACTTAAACGTATAGCAACATTTTTAGCCGACGCCATTATAGGACGAAATTCTCAATTCAACTGAATTTTTTGTTGGTTCCGTTACCTCCGCACTTTTAACTGGGTGAACCGATTATTTCTTCTACACTAATATTATAAAGAGGAAAACTTTGTTTGTTTGTTTGTTTGTTTGATTGTAATGAATAGGCTCATAAACTACAGGACCGATTTTAAAAATTGTTTCACCATTCAAAAGCTACATTATCCACGAGTAATATAGGATAGGTTTTATCCCGGATTTTCCACGAGAACGGGAACTATGCGAGTTTTTCTTTGAAACCGCGGGCGGGGCCGCCGGCGGAAAGCTAGTGATTCATAAAAATATAAATTATATAACAATAATTCCTTTGCAGTGACTCTCCGAGGAAAAAAGAAATAGATTCGTGTTACAAATTTTAAAATCATACATAGAACATTTCCATCGACAAGGTTTTCTGGTACCTATTTATAATCTACCGCCTTATAATTTATAATCTACAACTTAACCTCCCCTCCAGTTGGTTAGTTGTCAGTCGATCGCTTACATTTTTTGAAGAGACGATCAGCGAGCCAATAGTAACTAATACTTAATCTGTGGAGCCAATTGATCTTAAACAGCCGACCAGTGCGGTCTATAAGTGCCATAGCCGTGCCTTGTGATTTATGTAAGATTTAAGAAAACTATCAAGTGAATGTACCAAGTGAAGGAATAATAAAATATGAATTGTGACGAAGGCGTTTTTATGCTACAACCCAACATTCAAATTAGGATTTAAAAAATTAACCCCGAACTAACTACAAAATACATAACAAGTCGAAAAAAACGTGATTTCTTGTCCGTTCCCCTATTTTTTTCGGTGTGTGTAGGTTGCATGCATATATTCCTACTAGGTATGAAGAGATATACAGAGAACGCTAAATACATTTGCCTGGTCAACATTACCATTCGATACACCATGACATGGTAGAGGCCGTTCTATAGAATTACGTCAAATAATGTACTCCATCTTTTATATCTCTGTAGGTGAGATGTTCTCACCTACAGAGACGGTTAATGTTGAAAGATGAGTCTTTCTACATTACATTTACAACATACATAGTACACAATAATTACTATTCATAAATGTAATATGTTACTGCCTCTCAGAGAAAACATAAATTAGGTAGAAACCACTAACACATTACGATACAATACGATACATTTTACAATTCCATAATCTTTGGTCACTTTTACTTCAACAATGATGTATATTATAGAGGGCGGTTAAAAAAACAAATTCAAATATAGTGACAGAATCATTAAGGTCGTTGAACCATGTAATTGCCTTAATCTAAGGTTATTACCTAGAGTCTAGACCACAGATAACATATTATTACTATATTTACTAACATAATATTATGTAAAAT
Organism: Colias eurytheme; assembly: GCA_907164685.1. Taxonomy (NCBI): domain Eukaryota; kingdom Metazoa; phylum Arthropoda; class Insecta; order Lepidoptera; family Pieridae; genus Colias; species Colias eurytheme. The sequence continues at coordinate 10,980 of CAJQZN010037245.1, read as the reverse complement.
AATATATATAAATGTATAAATGTTACATATACCTAAATGTTAGGCTTGTAATAAATTACAAGCCTAACATTTTGGTTTATATCTACAAACTAATTATCGGAGTTTCAATGCGTTAAATCAATTTTTTTCGCGTTGAGTTTCTCAAAGATCATGATGACTGCATTAAAAAAATGGAAAAACAAAACTCCTAAGTACACCTATAAAATAACCTTAGTACCTACATTTCAATGTTTTTAAATTTTATACCTAAAACCTAAAAAAGTGCAGTAGAATACGTAAAAATTGTTTCCGAAAGTATACTATATAGTCACATTCAAATACTAACAGAAATCTAGCTGTGTAAACCCATTTTTGAATATTTAAAAATAAACCTACCTCCAATTGTGTGGGCAAACCTTAGGGGCAAACCCATTGAGCTACTATTACTACGTAGTAATAATAGCTCAATGTGTAAACTACGACATTATGCGCTATATCTCTTACCTATCAATAATACTCCAAATCATTCATCAATGCCTCAGCATTAGGAACGTGGGCTTAAAATGCATATAATGCAAATTAATTTTAGCATTCACACAACCCCAGCATCTATAGGTAAATGTGGTCCAATATAAATTAATACTTGGCCATACTATGATTTATGAAGCTGTATCTGTATTCTAACAACTTTGAGAAACTCTGGCTTATCAACAATAATAAGTCAATGGCTGAAAGCAGATATGTGGTTGTGTTGGATAACATTAATTTTGCATCTTTTCTTTTACATAATTTTATGCGAAAAAGATAAAGACATCTATTACAAAATACTCCGATATGAATTTGGTGTGTATAATATGACACAGTTTTTTTCTTATGAAGAAATGGTTTAATTTCATCATAGAGCAAAATTAAGGTGGTACGTTTTATCAGGTAATGCTTCAGCAACCGAAGTTCTTTCAATGGTGCTTGTCGATACAATTCCTCCTTTTGAACCAATTTACCGCGTTAATTTGATGGTGAGCGAAAATGTTGTTCTCAAAAATGTAGATAGGTACAGCTTATTTATTTTTATGTAAAAATTCTTATGCATACCTTCTTATTTTCCAGCCCCAAAATGCAGAAACAATACATAAACAAATTACGCATTTCTATGTGGAATACATCAGTATTATATCAAAAGTTAACATCGTTTATAATCAAAACACTTCTATTTTGGAATTTCAAATTAAATTTCCATTTTATAAGATTCCATTTGGAGTAATTGGTTTTTCAGCAGCAACACCGAAATTAGAATGGCCCAATTGGCCCACAAAACATTGAAAGTGTTGAATTTAAATAAAATGTGCGGAACCGTATGTTAGTACTTAGTGTATGTTGCCTATTTAATATTCTATAATTTTATTATGGCAAATGTTAAACTAGGTAAATCATTCATGGATATTTAAATCTCTTCACTGTTTTTTTTTACTTAGCACTTGTTACTACTTAAGTAAAAAGCCTTTTAACAAACATTTACCTATGCAAAAGTTTAATTTCACAATGAACAGATGTCATATTGAATGGGTCATTGAGGAGGATGTGAAAATAAATACAATGTTGTGTTAATTATTTATATACAAAACATTTATTTTTACCATTGACGGCTAACAAATTGTGACGTCAATTGTAAAATATATATATAGTTATATATAAAATAAAAATAGAAAATATATATCGTAAATATAATGGGTAATTTTAAATTGAAAAATATAGTCCAAAAAAGAATTGAATATTACACTGTTTTGTGCCACTTTAGCAGTGAATATGATACCTAGGCATGGGAACGGATATTGATATCATCGTGTCTTTCTCTTTCGGTCTCACGGTGATCTCCAGAAACACGTAGACCTGCCGATGTGCCAGCTTCATCGTGCTTTCCTGGTGAGTGAGGGGCTGAGGGAGCAGACTGCACTAGACGTCCCATCAAACTAGCACTTTTGTCCTTACGTGGTCGAGTCCATTCATGGGACAAAACGCGATCCAAAGTCAACCGTAATGTGATATCCGGCTCTAAAATATGTCGCACGATCGACTTTGCCGCTGCAGAAACGGAATCGCGGATCCTCGAGCGAAATACCCAATTGCGAGACATTTGATCTTTAAGTAGCTTACGGAGATTTGAGTCATCGAATGGCATCGATGCGTTTAACATTATGAACAAAATGATTCCAAGCGACCAGACATCTGCCAGCTTAGGATTATATGGAGTTCCGCTCACAACTTCAGGGGCAGCATATGCGGCTGACCCACAGTACGTTTGACTCAGTACGCGTCTGTTGTCACCATCTGTGCAAAATCTTGCAAAACCAAAATCGGCAAGTTTCACATTAAATCGTCTGGATAACAAAATATTCTCACACTTTAGGTCCCTATGAGCAATGTTTTTACTATGTAAGTATTGTAATCCGCTTGCCATCTGCCGAAACCACAGCTTGGCTTGGTTTTCTGGGACAACTCCATTACGTTTAATAAAATCTAGTAAATCCCCATTATCTGCATATCTCATAAATATAAATACTCGAGGCCCTCTCTGTAATATACTATGCACTTGAATGATATGAGGATTTTCGATTTTAGTTAAAATATCAAGCTCACGAGGGAAAAACTTTTCTAAAAAATCTCGAGGTGCTTTTTCTTTGTCGAATATTTTGCATGCCAGGTGCATTCGCTTTGGGCTGGACGCATCGCAGTATTCTGCTAGATGAACAGTTGCATACGATCCTTGTCCTATTTTTTTGCCGATTAAATAGCCTCTTTGTTCCAAGGCATTGACCTCGGAGCTGCGAGGGCTGAGACGCTCAGCCATGGAGCTCTATCGACTTTATCCTAACCCGTTTAGGATACATTGGACATCTCACGTGTACGATAGCTCTACAATGTTCAGTGGCACTCCTGTCAAACTTTTCAAACAATATTTAATTGGTATTTTCGCTCACCTCTCATATAAGAGAGTAATATTATAATTGTAAACGTTAATATCACGCACGAAATTTTGTTGAATATATTACGACATCACAAAGAATTTGGATATAAAAAAAACGCTTTCACTATCAAGAAGTCTTCCAAAAAGACGTATTTGCTACATTGACGTACATTTTTTTCTTTTGTTTCTAAAATTAAATTATTTTTCAATTATGCCTGTGATAGGTTTCATTAAAGGCGGATATTAATCTAGATTCCAAGGGATGCAATTTAAAACATTATTAATTTATTATATCTTAATAATAGTATATTATGTCGGTATATACATATTTTTATTAAATCTAATGTGTTTTTAAAGTTTTAGATGCGTTGTACACGCTCCAGAATACCAATAGGAAGCTGGTAGTTGCTCGATTCGTGTAAGCGAGCGCGCAAAGCAATTTTTTGCATTAATTGCCTTGTTAACTATTTCAATCCTATAACTAGAAATAAATTGTTGACGAACTGTATATTTAATAGGTACTTAATAAAAATTATTGTAAACCATTAAACCATTAAACATTACACACATACATACACATTAAACAGTAAACCATTGCGTGAAAAGGATTACTGAGAAAAACTGTCGCTTGACGCTTGTCATTAAAATTTCAACTCTCAAATGTCAACAACTAAAAAAGTTCACTTGTATTCAGTATTTGTTGTAAATTAAATGGAAAATAAATACGTGTGTAATTCATATGTTTATTAATATTATAATATGTTACCAAATAAATCAAATCTTTTAGATATATTTTTATAAAAAATAAGAAACATACATGTTTAAATTAAATTAGTTACAAACTGTATAACGAGTAGATTCGGATGAAATAACTCATCTAGAAGTGGGAGGAGAGCCGAGAATTTAAATACATATATTATTCGTTGTTAATATTTGCATTGAAGTGTTTATTTTCTCCGACTGCCAAGATGATGAACCAATATATAAGAGAATTGGAGCAGGTAAGAAAAACAACCATTACTATTCGTATTGTGATTAAAGACTAACTAAAAATCATTGAAACATCGAACTTACCTATTTTAGGACCCATTTGATGCTGATGAGTTCGTGGAGAGAATGGTACGTCGAAGTATGCAAGAGTGTCGCTTACAGGATGATCAATTTGACCCAGAAATGATCCACGACATATTTACGCAAGCTATTCAAGACCTAAAGGTACTGTTTGAAATTACCCCATACATTTGAAAGTATTAACACAAATATTTTTTCTACATATAGGTAATACAGTTGAACCTTGATAACTTAAACCTCGATAACATAAAAACCTCTGTAACTTCACAAAATAATATGTTCCCTTCCCATCAGAGCCCAAAACCTCTTTAACTTAAAATACGCAACCTCTATAACTTAAATAAATAATCTCTGTATTGGCCCTCAATAACTTAAAAAAATGTTTCCACAACCTCTATTACATAAATTTTTTTGTCAATGAGTCATTTTGAAAGAGTGTCAAAACTAAGGTTTCGGTATTTATTGCTTGCACGTGTTTACTATGTATTGTTAATGTAAACAATACATTACCTATTGTTTGCTTTATCGAAATTCTTCAAAGCTTTGCGGCGGTTAGCTTTATGACAACGACTTACTTGCATCATAAGTTTTTGATTGTTGTCCTGGAAACATCACTTTACTTACTGTGTGATAAAACTGGCTTTAAATTAGTCCAAAATTAAAACTAACAACACTCACCTACGCTGATAAATTAAAAGCTATAGAAGCAGTGAAAAATGGATAGACCCTTGATAACTTAAAACCTCTATAACTTAAAATATTTTGTGTTTCCCTTGGACTTTAACTTATCGAGGTTCTACTGTATATAACAACATAGATATGTTACATAATAATAAATAATGACTATTATAGGTGTTACAAGAAAGGCAGGAAAGAAAATGTGCGAGATTGGAGCAAGCAGTACAAGAAGAGGAGAAGATCTATGTTGCTAAACTTGCTGAGATCATGGATCAGCATTCAGTGAGTATCTTATAATCTCAATAGTATCACATCTTCAATTAATAGTGGTACATCTTTGAATGTTTGGTCTGATATTATTTATCTGCTGATAGGTTTTAATTATCTATCTTCTTCTAACTAAAAATGGCTGACGCTACATAGGTTGTTGGATGGAAAGTATTGAAGTATAGGTACAAAAAAAACTGACAACTAGAAACCATGTGAACCCCCCATTATTATTATAAAATAAAAAATATTGCATAATAAAAGATCAGCACAATCTAACAATGCATTTATTTTCAGCATTGTGTATCAGTATTTAGTACGCTAGACGAGCGAATGTCACGGTGTGGTGGTAGAGCCTTGGATGTTGGTGAGAAATTGGGTGCCGCAAGAGCTCCGAGAGCCAGAGCAGCCGCTGCAAGGGATCTGCTCTCCCACTTGGCAAACTTCCTGAGCCCTGGACCAGTGCTTAGTGATCTGTTCAGTGATCCTAATAAGGTTATAATGACATTATTAAATGATGTATTATGCAATTGGAATTTATTCTATCTCTTTTCCTTTTATTTATCAAAATGCCTGTCGATTTATATGGATTTGGTAAATTTCGTACATACCTGTTTTTAAATTATACAATTTGTGCTTGGTAAATTTATGTTACATAATAAATAATTATAGTAGAGCCATTTTAATAGGCAACATTTGACAGTTCAACAAAATTGAACAACGTAACCTAGTAACGACGACATAGAATAACATGATATTTCGTTTTGTTACTACTACACATTTGCTTAACTTTTTTCAATTACGATTACATATTTATAATAATAATGACCAATACAAGTAATTTTAAGATTTGATTTTACTGGTTTATCAGTAAAATCATCTTAAAATTACTTGTTCTTAACATATTAAACAATTTCTGATTTAAAGAACTGCCGTCGCTACAATTTTGTGTCAATAAACCTTTTTTCTTTTTACATACCAGAGACGTTACTCTAAAAATTGAAATCTGACATCTAGAATCGAATGCATTGATTACTTGTGAATAAAAATCACCATAACTTAATAAATGCGTTGTGTTTTTTAATAATATATTATACTTGTCTTATTTTGCTCCCTAAATTTACGAAAGAAAGTATATTACTGGGACAGGGATTCGTCTGATGAATTTTAAAATTGACATGTGTTTCAAGTTCGATTGACAAATGGTTCAAGTCCATATCGATTAATTTACTTTAATCTATGTTTTTAAGCAGGTTGCCTCTCTTCGAAGGTAAAATTGATAGACGTCAAATGTTGCCTATTAAATTGGCTCGACTATAGAAATTAAATTTTACCTAATAAATAATTCTTATGTTTTAGCTCAATGAAGCTGCAGATGTTATTCAAAAACTATACACTATTGCTCAAGAGTTGCCGCCTGATAAATTTGAAGTTGCCAGAAAGAAAATTGAAGCCAAGTATGATGAGATTGAGCGTAATCTCATTGAAGAGTTTGTCAAAGCTCAAAACCAAGGAAATATGGCTAAAATGAAGGATATTGCCAATATTATGACAAATTTCAAAGGATATTCGCAGTGTGTGGATGCTTATATTGAGACAAGTCAAATGGTATGTGTCAATAATTTTATCAAGTTTTAAAAATTTCCTACTAATACATACAATGTATAAGCCAGAATTTACATTTGATTTGTTAAACAATAAATTATTAAACTAATTTGGTTTTTGCTTAAAATTGAAAGAATAATTTGTTATCATTAAAAATATGATGCTAATGGCATGTTACAAATTTATTAAAAAGTGCATAATAAAAAATGTTGTGTGGTTTTATGAAACCACGGTAAAAGTGAAACTTAGGCACAAAATTATCGTATTTGTACGATAATGACTCCGAACACTGCTTTATACCTACTCGGCAGCCGACCGTCACGCGACATGCGCTACACAGACCAAAAAGTTTGAGACGATGTAATAAAAGTTTCACTTTAAAAACTCCTTCATCTTTTTTCTAGAATACTCTCCTGGGGAAAGATATATTTCTATCCGTACTGCCGCTTTGCAAGAAGAACTACAATATAATAAGCAATGTCTTTCCAAACCCTGACCAAGTGATGAGTAAATTTGTATTGAATATATTCCATTTGAAGCTGCAAAAGTACATACAAACAAAACTTGCTGATAAGAACGACATTGAGAAATATTTACGCAATTTGTATGACACTTACACAAGGTAACTTTTACGAAAAAGGAATAGTCTTTTCCCTTTATTACCTTCTTTTGTACAAGTTTTTATTTACACAATTTGTCTATGGCTTTCTTAATCCATCAGTCCCCGGAATCACAGACACAATAGATAATCTATTGTGTCGCGCCCCGATCGGGGCGCTCGGTGGTCAATGGGTTAAAATTTATAACAAATACATATAGTTAAATTAGCTGAGGTTAACATACAACATACTATTGAAATTTGCAACTTTATAATTTAAAACTTAAATCTAAGATCACATAAGTTGCATAAAAATTAAAATTGTTTATCCCCTTCCAGTACACAACGAGTATGCGACGAACTAGTGGCTGCTAATCTAGTATCAGCCGATGGTAATAGTGCAACTGGTGAATTGCGTAGAGAAGCCTTAATAAATGGTGCTATGGCGGGAGCCACTGAAGGCTATCCTGCTCTGGAGATACGGAGATTGAAAGCAGTACTATCTAATACATTGAATGCGTATTATGCTGAGAAACAACATGTTAAGAAACAGATTCAGGGAGGCGGGTGAGTAAAAGTTTGATAGGTGAAGTTATTTTTGGTAATAATGTTGTTTCCTTGCTACCTGTGTGAACATTATTAATGCGAATAGGTATTTAATGTTTGTTTTCTTTCTGATTTGAATAAATCTTATATATAAAAATGAATCGCAAAATGTGTTGGTAAGCGCATAACTCGAGAACGGCTGAACCGATTTCGATAATTCTTTTTTTATTATATTCCTTGAAGTACGAGGATGGTTTTTACGTAGAGAAAATGTAAATATGTACCACGGGCGAAGCCGGGGCGGACCGCTAGTTTTTTAATAAAAATAGTAAAAAACGTTCACGCCAAACCGGGGCGGACGCCTGATCAACTCAGCCACCGGTGATCCCGCCAGAGCGATCGATTTTATTCTATTCTTTCATAAAACTGAAAGTCTAAAGGACACACTCGCCCTGGATTAGCGTGAAGAGATGCGGGTTCAAATCCCGCCTCGTGATCGAGTTTTTTCTATTCTTTATAAATTTATATTTATAAAGAATTTGAATACCATGTAAATTCAAAAAACGTCCTTTTATTCAAAATTTACAAAATATATGTACATATATATAATAAATATTAATATTTATTTGCTCATTTCAACCTTTCAGTTTCCAAGAACTGCGTCGTGATTTACAAGCGGTGATCGGTACAAGGGCTAACATAAACATAGCGCAGATAGAGAACTATGGCGGCGAGACGTTCCTCAGTGAACAGCTTGTGCAAAAGATGTTGAATGATGCAAAAATATCCTTCTTGAGATGCAAAACTGTAAGTTTGTAACTCATCTATCTGGACCATGTCCACTGTTAAATAAAAAATACCCTCTTAAAAAGCTATATTACAACATTAATAATTATTTGTACAATTTGTGTTTTAATGTTTTATTATGTATGGTATAAGACTATAATTATATTCATGCAAATTATATATATATACCAAGTATAATTTTTTTTTTACATTATGTTAAGTTTGAAATTTTTGAGAAATTACATTTTTAAGGTACTTTTTTAATTAACATATTCTTTTCCTATTCAGTTATGTACATCTACCGAATTGCCCGGGACCACGATAGCCTTATTGGAAGTGCTAATACAACACTTGCTTATTGAACATGTTGATTACGCATTGGATTTAGGTCTACAATCTATTCCGATTGGTGAGGGGAAATCATTGCCTCAGGTATGTGTATTGTCTTAGATTCGAACCAGTTAAATAGCCTGTAAAATGTTAATTAACTAACAGATAAAATAAACAAAACATTACCAAAGAAAATCTTCTGATCCTTCTTTCTGAAATTATCCATCTCTTACCTTCGTCAAGTGTCTGAAGGATAAAGTTTTTCGCCAAAGATCTATTGTTAGTTTTATTTTGTTAATTGTTTATAATTTGTACTTCAATGTTTGTATTTCAGATTTATTTCTTTGAAATCGTGAACCAAACGAATACAATTGTTAAAATGTTTGGGGAACATTTTCAAGAATCAGTGCTGCCATGCTTGAGGTAAATTTATTTATCGCGGCAATTTTACAAAAATTATAACATAATATCGGCATGTTTGATTTAACGTGGGTTACGTCATTACCCATTACATATGTAATAAAATTTATATTATTGATTGATATTCAACTGTAATGTTTTCCATTCCATCATAAACAATTACTATCTATATTATTCTATAATTGTTGTTATCTGCAATCATAATAATATTTTCGTTTATTAATCTATATCTCTATCTTTTTTTTATCTGTATCTCCAATAGTTCAACAAGCAAACAAACTGAATGCATACAACGAAAGAACACTATCATGGAGCAGTTAGAAACTAAATTGGACGCCGGGTTGGAGCGAGCGATCGCTGCAATAGTAAGCTGGGTGAAGCTGTACTTGCAGACTGAACAAAAGAAAACTGACTTTAAACCTGAAGGAGATATTGACACTTTGGCTTCACCAGTGAGTCTATATTCCGAGTATATAAATAGAAAAAGTATTATAACGCTAGTAAGAAATATTTTTAGCATCGCATACGGAGCACAATTTAGTAGAGCTAAAACATATTTTGTCCCTTGTATTATTAGAATTATAATAATTAATGCTGATGAAATAATTACCTTTTACATACGCTTTTATATTTATAAAATATTCATTAATTTCATTTTTTTTTGTAAAGCTTTTAAAACACTTACGATACGCTAGTTAATGTAAATATTGAATCTATTTCTGTTTAGGCCTGTACTGCGGTGGTGTCATACCTCAACACAGTGATGGACAAAATCCACGCTAACTTGGATGGAGATAACTTGAACGCAGTCATGTTGGAGCTAGCTGTGCGCCTGCATCGTGTTATATACGACCATTTGCAGAACTTCCAGTTTAATTCTGCAGGTATTGTTCTTTGTGAAATTAATTACTTAATCCATCAGTCCTCGGAATCACAGACACAATAGAAAATCTATTGTGTCGCGCCCCGATCGGGCCTTACGGTGGTCAATGGGTTAAAGGTAAAATTATGTCTCTTGCTTAGGTTAGGGGAAAATCCATTTCGCATGTTGTTTTTTGTCGAGAACTACTTCTCGACAAAAAACAGTGGGCAGTTTTTTGTCCCCCTCAGATGTAGATATTTTTACACACAACTTAGGTCTCGACACGGGGACCTTTCATTTTCGTTAAAAGCTCGCACTATTCCTAGGTCTAATGATATGCAATGTACGGGTCCTGTACTTTTCTTAATCCTGCCTTTGTTCCCTGTTCTTAGCTCATACCTTATCAGATTTCATCCATCAGTGTAGCGACACCTCGCTCTGAATTGCGCAAGCGAAATGTTTTCGCTACAGAGCTATATATACAACTTTCCGACATCATCCATCGGGGCCTTCACGGCCGGCCAGTCGAGTAGACTGGTCGAGGATCCTCCCTTTTTCGATGGAGGAATTCCACCTTCCTTCCTCCACAGTGGTGACCCCTGACAGTTCACAACTCCTTCTGTCCATCCATGATGTCCATGCTCACCTATCCCTTCCCCGCCTACGATCACCGCCCGCCAGCCAGCGTACTCGGCTTCAAATGGAGTCCTGTCCACTACCATGTGCGATCGCGCATGCCTGGTCAGCTCCACAGCCACCCTCACTGCACACTCCGACTCACTGGAGCATTACACGCAGCATCACCGCACTCAGTTCCGACTCACTGTGAACTAGCGGCTTCCTGTTCCGACTCACTGGAACATACCTGGCACTGGC
>CAJQZN010037244.1:0-18791 GCA_907164685.1 Colias eurytheme | reverse complement strand
TGTGAGGTTTTTTTAAACATATTATCATGCTATCACCTCCGGGGGAGGAGCTGTGAACCTTTACTTTTCTTACGTATTCCGTGTACTACGACAGCGTACAATCTAAAGACTCATGTTTAAATGTTGTTTTTGAGTAAGCCATGCTATTATCTAGCTTTACACTATAAAAACTACGTCATTTACGTAATTTGGGCAGAGAAACTGTTTAATGAATCTTAGTACTATAAAGACAAATTTGTATCAGCGCCATCTATGAGATTTCGTAAAAATCAAATCAATTTACATGTTATCACTACTGAACAACTGTTGAAAATTAATAATTTAAATATAATCATGTTATTTATTTAACTCTTTAACCCATATCTTCCCTTCCCTATAAGGTGCGCTTATATTTCGTGTGAATATACTACATTTTTAAAAGTGAGGGTAGATGTTTATTATTTTAAGTCAAACTAGACACCATTACAATTAATCTAATATTGATTGTGTTCATTGGTTACATTTTTAATCTTCGTGTTTTATAAATTTATAAAGAATAGAAAAAATTCGATCACGAGGCGGGACTCGAACCCACATAATTTCGTGATCGAATGTTTCTATTCTTTATAAATTTATTATTTATAAATTTATATTTATAAAGCATTTGAATAAATAAATAAATAAATAAATAAAATTAAAATAAATGTCATAAAACCAAAAATATCAAATTCAATCTTCGTGTTTTGTGAATTTTCACCATGCGTTCCCACAAAAGGTAAGTTGTTACTTTTATAGGTATTTATTTTTATAATGATAGCAATTCATGTTTTTTATTGGTTTTATAATGGTTTTATATTACACTTTTAGAATGAAATAATAAAATGATGAATTCTTTTTGACTTTTACAAGATTTTGAGGTGCGTTGGGAACAGTAGTTTGTTGATAAAATTTTATTTGTAAGTAGCTTTTTTTATTGATTTACAATTATTAACGTTTGATTTTTTATTTACAGATTCAATGTTCATAAAATTATATCGCCTTTGGAAGACTATTTCTGCTGACAATTTTACAACACCACTTGAAAATTGATGATTTGATGATGAAGATAGTGGCAGCAAGGATTAAGTGGAAATTAGTAATCATCCGCTTCGTCAATTTTTGACTGAAGTTAATGTCCAACGTATGGTTCAATCATTGGAAGTATCTCGGGTAATTTTGGAGGATATTTTTCAGGAAGGAGAGGAGGGGCAGCCAACCACATATCAAACTACTACGTTTTAGTACCGAAAAAAATGTTATTGCCAAATGAAACATAAATTTTGCACTCACAACTGTACAAGTTATGATTTTTATTCTGACTTTGCTGTTATCTGATTATAATATTTATCGTTATAGCTATCGAGGTACCGACCGTACTGGGATGAGAGTACATGATATTATACCTACTCATCATCCAGGATTGCTTAGAGCATTTTCACACTGAAAAAGATGTTTTCTTTGAATCGTAGTTGCTTCATTTATTTATTTTTAATCATTTTACATAATATGTTTTATATTTGCCCATTTTCATTATATTTTATAAATAAAATGGAACCAACATAACTTTGTTGTGTAGGTATCATTTCTCTATTAATAATCCGTAGGCATATTTTCCGAGCACCCCATTTAAGGTGCGGTCCTGAAATTATAAAAAGTTAATGTATACTTTTGCCTAATATAAGCTCAAGATCATTTTTAGATAAAAATAACAAAAAGAACTTATTTATTAAAATTTAGTAGATAAAAGAAATTATGTTACGATTTTATAAGAAAACACAGTATATTTATTAGGCGGCGGTGATCTCTTCCAGGCAAAAGATATTCATCAGCTCAATAAAATTGAATAGTTGTTGTTAGTTATTCTTTAAATTCACTGATTGTAATGAGCATTTCCGCATGCAAGTTGTATCGTAGTTTAGATATATCATAGTTTTGACACATTACAGTTCCAACAAAACCCTCAAATTTTTGAGCAGAGTTGAGCAAGATAATTTAAAAAATGTGCTGTGTTAAGTATTATAGAAAAGGTTAGTTCGTTGATAATTATCATTTCTTCATCATTTACATGGGTGTTGTTAAATGTTAGTAAAAATAAACTTTGACTGTTAATACTTTTGTTCAGTATTTACCTGTATGATTATTGCTTGGTAATTAATATGTATATTTTCATGTCGTATAGCTAATTATAAACATAAGTGTGATGTGAAACTAGCTGGATTTATTTTTACACACTCACAGCCATATATTTTATAAATCATAATATTTTTTCACAATTAAAAATATTTCCTTTTTTCTGATGGTGTTGGCATCGAATTAAACCGCGCTGACGTTTCGTTCACTAAAAGTGATGTTATGAGGACCGAATATGTAGCCGCCTCAACTTACGGAAACGAGAGTAACCTGCGTTGTCTGTTAGTTATTGTATAGTCGAATTTAACGTTACATGGAAATTGGAATCTAAATATATTATGTATACTTAGGTATATTAAATCTGTACATGAAATATATTTCCTAAATAACTATCACGGGGTGATTAGGGATCGACACTGATGCCAAAGAAGCAAACAGTAAAATTTTTGTCCGTATAACCGGTATAGAAACAAAAACTACTCGACGGATTTAAACGAAACTTGGTACAATTATTTTTCATATTCCTGAGCAGAGCAGTAACTCCATTTTTAAGCTTTCGTCGCGTGTGCAACCTTAATGGTTAAAGCTACACAGAAATCATGTATGAAAGAAATGTTCTCCTTATTATATAAAAAATATCTCCCGACATCATAAATGTCTATCTTTTATGGTTGACTCACAATAACACGTGTAACTTCCGATAGCTTAGGAGTTCGAAGCTTTCTGATTATATTTGTCTGTAACACTCTCAGTCCGTTTTAACTCAATTTTTATTTTCATGCATCAGTGCCACCTAAAAAATCTTTAACTCGAAATTCGAGCAAAGCTAAGAAAATGAGAAATAAGAGTTCTCAAGAATCGTTAGAGGTATCTTTAACTCGAAATTCGAGCAAAGCTAAGAAAATGAGAAATAAGAGTTCTCAAGAATCGTTAGAGGTATACTCTAGGCCGAAAACAACACGTGTTATGCCGAGAACCTGAAACCGCTTCACAACGAGAATTGCGGCTCACAGCTGACCGCGAACGGCATGTACTATCCCGTGAGACCGAAACCTTCACTGAGAGGGTATAACGTCTCACAGCTGATCACGGCCGTCACATTTTATCTCGAGAATCTGAAACTTTTACTCAATATGAAGACCGTTTGACAAATGATAGGGTGCACCATAATATTATTCGATCTCTTGAAGATGAACATGAGCATAAGCAATGACTAGAGTAGGGACGCGAATATTACAATTAATTGAGACAAAAACGATTATTAAGTTTGTTTAATGAAAGATTAAGAATTGAAACTATTCGGTCTCTGGAAACGGACGAATAGCGAGAGGCCCCTCTTACTGCAGACAGATTTCGCATAGTCTTAATGACTTAGAGGTAAACATAGAAGATCAATCTACGAATTCGGTGGTGGGGTCCGACAAATATAAAAGTGGGTTTTCTTATAACCTCACAATTGATTACAGATCATCTTCTGTATAGGCGATATTAACGTAGTATGTTATTTTTGTAATGCTTTAAAGTGGAGTAAGGAGTCGGCTTTCGTTTGAAGATACACCGGAACCTTTGAAATCACTACTTTTAGAGGAACATGACGTGCAATCTAAACAGTTCTTAGACAATATTCGCTCTTATAGTAGTGCGTTTCAAATGATCCTTTGGTGCTCAACAATTATCAGAAGGTCCTTTCATGCTTACTTTTAAGATACAAGGTCAAGTTTACCATTTGATAGGATCCCTTTTGCCTGAAGGCCAACCTAAGTTTCTTTAAATATATTTTGTATTCGACTACAACGAATAGTCGAATACAAGAATTATCAATATTTCTCGAATTTAAAACTGAACTCATTTCACAATTTTAGAACATGTTTCATCAGGTTAATTCGTATGTATGCAGTTTTAAATCGACATTAGAAGCTTTTCCTCAAGATGGTGATATTAATATAAGATTGTTATAAATGCCGATAGACGGACGTCTATCGGCACTCAGGAACTCCCTGGGCGTGTATAACGCCCAGGCCACAGTATTACAATTTTTCCTACAGCAGGGCGACGAATGTATTTTCGCATAGCAAAGGAGGGGAACTCGCGGGGGGTCAAGTGACGCGGGCCACGTACCATTAACATGCTTAGTTTGTGGTACCGAGCGCGAAAGAAAGTCATCGTGTTTTTGTTTTGTTACTATGTAAACTAACGTAATTTAATACTTAGGTACATATTCTATAACGGTGCGCTCAAACTGTTAATCTACATTTAATTTAGATTATTATTTGAAATACTAAGTAATGTAGAATTTAAATCACATTCCTTCATGTTTTCCTCAGATTTTCAATTTTCTCCGATTTTAAGATTTTCAGAGTGTTCAATTTTAATGTAGTTAAATTTTATAAGAGACAATTGAGTATTTGAATAAAAAAAAATTATTGATTTTTTTTATGTATTTTGAAACTTTATTATTAATAATATTGATATTTAATCCAAATAACTTACAAAAAAAATTTTTTCCGTTAATTATAAGCAATTAAAAATTGATGAAATTTAAGTTAGAATCACGTGACTAAAAACGCGCCATGACTGGTCAACACAGTTGTGACGTCATAATGTTATAGCTATTATTAACTGCTGTACATAGCGTTTACATACGATTTGTTAGTTGGTTCCGAATTAGTTAGTTAGTTACGAATAATATTCTTGATGTTGATATATTTATGATCACCGATTTTTGTCAGGAGTTGCCTTTGTAGTATTCGTACATAATGGTACAAAACGATAACTTTTGAGGTTCGCCATTTTTAATATAAATTTAAATAATACATATAATTAACAATTAATATAATTAATATGTAATTTAATAATGACAACAAAATTAAATAGATCAAAACACTGTATTTATTATTAACACGCTTTTATTAGCTTCACCTGTATGTTTGTATGTAACCGACTCCTTTCGAAGTTTCGACTCGATTTTGACCCACTTAAAACCGACGGATTTTGTTCAAATTTTGAACACTTATCAAGGTCCGATGACAATACAATAATATCATAAATTTTTCCTGATAAGGATCGCCAGGATCAGCTTAAAACATATGTTTGTATGTAACCAATTCTCCTTTCGATTCGATTTAGACCCACTATAAACCGACGGATTTAATTTAAATTTTGTATACTTATAAAAACCCGGTAACAATACAATAATTTCATGAATTTATCTTTTTATCCTGTTTAGTTTTTCAAACTATATTTAATTTTCTATCAACTGCAATGAGTGAAAACTAACATTATGACGTCACACGCGCTCGGGTGACGCTTCGGGAGTTGTCGGCGTGTCTTCGGTACTGGATTCAAAGACTAATTTTTATTTTTAAATAACTTTTGAATTATTGCAAAAAAAATAAAAATTAAAACAGTTTTGTTATAAAACTAATATATAATCTTTCCATTTATCACAAAAAAAAATTTAATTCAAATACTCAATTAAGAACATTCAAAAATAAAGGGTCACGTATTTTTTTTAAACGACGAATGACCTAAAACGACGTAATCGCGGACGAAGTCGCGGGCAACAGCTAGTTTTTAATAAAACTACTAAAACGTATCCCAATCTCAGATATTTCTAGCTATTGTAAAATTTTATTAAAAATATTTAATTAACAAAAACTAAACGGTGCTCAAAGTTACCCGTTAAAAGAGGAAGTTTGGTCTTTCTAGAGAGTTGTGGGCGAAATTGTTGAAAACTACAGCACGTTCTTTTAAAACAATTTAATTTCACGTGCACACGTTATATATTTTATCGTCGGGTCGATTAGTTATAAGTTGCACAAGTGCTGACAGTAGCCGCGGCCCAATACACGATGTGAATTAAAAATACTCAATGTTTCACGGCGCAATACTCGAACGTATTAATTAAATACCATAACTTATACTGCTTGGATCTATTGAAGAATTTGTTTAAAATTTTTAGCTCTAATGCTAGTTTAAACCTTAGTTAAAAATAAAAGTATTTCCTACATAAAATTTCTATTTTTCTTGGAAAAAAGGAAAAGAAACATGATTACATTAACAAGCATGAGATTTAATAAATTATGTGAACCATTGTTTCCAAAGCTAAACAAAAAGGAATGAATTAATCCCGTGCTGTCACTTTTTATGCCTGCTTCAGAGATGACACATTTTAATATCACGGAACGTGTCGCACCAGATTGGCAAACAGAAAACAGAGTGGAGTCATCTCATATCTTACATGTCACATATTTGATAATACAAAAAGCGAGACAAGATAAAAAATTACGCTTTCACGTAGATGGAAATAATGTTTAACATAAATAGAAACCTTTCTGAATAAGTAGCCAAATTACTTTCGAGTTACCAACGAAGTTGCGAAGTCTTTACCAAATTAGTTAAACAACTTTTTGCTGAATTTTGATTGGCCGCTAAAAGTTTCATAGGCAATTCATCTGTATTGAAGTACATAAAAATGTAAGGTTAATTTTGAATTGGATGAATTTGGAAGAAGAAAGAATGTTTATCTTATTTATTCCTTTGGTAAAATTAATGCATTACCTTTCCAATTCTAGTTAAAATATTGTAGTTCAAATATGTATGTATGTATGTATGTATGTATACAAACATTATCTACTGCACTTATAAGCGACGACGAATAAAAAGGCATAATAATGAGGTAATTTTGAATTTTTAGAAATCAAATTCAGAAAGGTATGTTAATTGTATGTATTCAATAGCACTCAATACTCTCATAGATTTAACCGTCTAAACGTTTGCAAAAAATGGAATATCGCATATCTCACCCGTACATATTCAGCCGTATAATTCAGTCACCGTCCTATCCTGTTATTGTGCTTACATTGCTCACTATACAGTATACAAGGGGAAAATCCGATTCCATTTATTCTCCAAACTTGATATTTCGATATTCATTGGGTTTGTTAATCATGACCAACGGATTTAAAAGGTTCAATTCGAAGACAAATTCGGTTAATTAGATTGCAGGGCGAAGATAAGAGTGTTAACCGCCGAATCGTCAGCTTGTTGCGTGACTGGCTACGATTTATGACTTAATAGCCAAGTAAGCTTTAAGCAGGCCTTAGATAAGGTGCTTCTAAGTGAATGTCGGCGCGCACAACAATCGTAATTACTCCTAACTGCTATCTTCTTTCAAAGGCACGCGATCTCTTTCATCGTCCAACTCGAGTTTGTACTAATTGTTCAGACGAATTTGTATTCCGAAAACTTTTGATTGAATTCTTATTTGTTAATGAACACTTCAGGCTCGAATATTGATACTATGTAATTAATTTCATTTGGCTTTTTGGGGTTATACAAAGTTATTCACAATGGCTACTTATTTTCGTGATATTATAGAAACGATAATTATATCTGTCATCTTATTATTTAATAATATTATATCTGTCATAATATTATTTAATAATATTATTACATATATCTGTCATCTTATTATTTAATAATCCGCTTATTATTTCATAGATTAGAGCCATTTTGAAACACCTTTTACCAAGCCAATCCAAATTTTAGTGTAGGTACCTAAGTATATTTTTTGTTTTTGTCAAGTTAATAGCTTTTTACAAGGTATATTAAAAAACACTGCTAAAGGCTTTCTTCGAAATGATGATAATCCTACGTTTTGTAACTTGTTTTCGTGGTATAAACTTTTTAAGACTGGAATTGAAATTAATAACAAACTTTGCTTTCAGCTGTAATAGAGGGAATAAAAGTTTAACGGAGACAAAAAACATGTTCGTTTTTTGTGTGAAACTTTGTTTTTCTGTGAAAGAGAAGCTTTATAGAAAATAATGAAGAATTAATGAGCAGTTTCTGTTAGTAGCTGATTTTATAGGGCTTTTAAAAGTTTATATTAAAAGGAAACTTGCCACACGAGTACAGACGGCTTCAACTGTGCACCGTACATTTAATATTACTTTATTTTATCGATGACTTTCTATGTTCTAATTAATTATAATAATAAAATAGAAAAGAAAATTGGTATACGTAAGTACGAGCGTACTTTTATTGTTTACGAGGTTATGAGAGTACAAATTTTAGTTTACTAACTGAAATTTATTTATCAAACTACATATTTATTAACAGTTCCATACAGAAGTAAATAATATGAATTAGATAATTTGAAACACATTATTGTGATCCACGGTTTAATAAATTTCGTTTTAAATTGTTAATGATAATTATTGAATCTATCAAACTAATTTAACCAATAAAAGCTAAAACTTAAATAAACATCCAGTTCAACGTACAATAAAGATTATGCAAACGAAAATTGTTCATTTTATTTTATTGTTTCAATAGTGCTGATCAAAGAAAATTTGCATTCCTGCGCTCTTGCGTTTAATCTTTTCAAAGAAATATAAAAGCAATAGCATTCGAGCCAAAGAAATTAAATTAGAATTCACTCGTAGCATTCCTTGACAAGTGAAATGGAATGGAACGCGCTTAAAATCTTCAGAGTTAAGCTGCTGACTCAAATTTCTGCGTCTGCTTCTGAACTTCGAACCGCAGACTTTAACTCATTTTAATATAACGCATCAACCCATTATTAAGACATATTCAACTTTCATAAAATGCATTCGAAACTCTCAATGTTGTACGTCACCAAGAAAAAAAATCGTTACAGTAATGAAGATCAATCACACGTTTTATTTTGGTTTACAATTTAGAGATATCATCGGATATAATTATGTTAGAAACAAAAACACTGAAGTGTATATTATTATGGACCAACAAAAA
This sequence comes from Colias eurytheme, assembly GCA_907164685.1. Taxonomy (NCBI): domain Eukaryota; kingdom Metazoa; phylum Arthropoda; class Insecta; order Lepidoptera; family Pieridae; genus Colias; species Colias eurytheme. The sequence continues at coordinate 9,866 of CAJQZN010037244.1, read as the reverse complement.
TACCACATTTCCACTTCATCCATTTGATAATAATTCCCTAGCTCGTGTTTTTTGTATAGCAAATTTTCCATTTACCTTATCTCATAAAGATCGAGTAAGCCATGAATATTAATTATTGCCAGTTTTCATGAATTAATAACATATTTTATTAACGCTGGACCAAACTAAAACATTGGTCCTTTTTAATAAATATTTGATAATACTAATGGAGTATAGTCTACGTATAGTTTTCTATAATATAATATAGGCAAAACAGATCCTAAAAGTTTCCTCGTTTTGTGGTCAGCTTAAGCTAAAGTTTGGGAAACATATTCTGAAATGAGCTAATAGTTTCATGAGTTGCGAGTTGCTAAGCTTCTCAATATAGTTATTCACGGTTCGAATTATGCTCGAATAATTCGCTGTTAATATAAGTAAGAATATGGCAAATTACCGATTATATTTAGCGGTTAAATTATATAAAGCGAAGACTGGACGATGACACGGAAACAATCCAGGCGGTTCGGTCAGTTATCTGTCAAATTATTATCTTTCATTAACAGCTGCCGTATTCCAAACGCATCTATATATTATATTCTATATATAGATGCGCGTTTGATATAATTCAATGTCTTCTATATTCTTTGTTCGTTGACGTTAAAATAAAAGAAGTGTAAAATATATTGACTTGTGCGTATATGTGAGATTATTATTGTTACAGTGGCTTTCGTACATGCGAAATTAAAATTAATAACAATTTAATATTTTATTATGATAGAAATATTAAAATAAAAAACTCGATTTTACCTAAATTAGCTGCAAGAAATATGTATCTGCCTACTTGTAAATTTAATAAAGCTTATGAAATTTATGAAACTTTTGTTTGCTAAAAACGTTTATTTATTTATATTTGTTTGTAATAATTATGTTTCACAGATTAAATCGGTATTTACCCAATAAATCACCCTGGTTTAAAAATATTGGTTGTTTTAAATTAGAGATAAATTATTTGTAAATCTTATTTTTAATCACTTAATCCAAACACCAATAAACATAATTTGTACCTTATTTTTCGTGGTTTTCTTTTTTCCTTTACTACACGAAAAAACTTTTTATATTAAAGATTTGAGTCTTTTTCATTCAATTGCTACTGTCTACCGCTTAATATCAACATTCCTTATCATATTCCCACCCAATCGTAAACAAGCTTTGTTTCAGAGCGGTTTATCGCAATACAAAATTTTTCAGGAAGCGTCTTCCGCAGGTAGACTATAAGTCTATTAATAATTCAGATGACGGAATAAATCAACATCAACCAGCTTCGTTTAAAATTACAAATGAATTCAATTGTGTTACCTCATAGTGAGAAAGGAATGTAAATTCGCAAGGCTAATTAGTGAGTTAGATAGACTTCCGGCTATTTTCTTCTTATTTCTCTTTCATTCTGCGATGAACAATTGGGTGCAAATTAGCAGTGACAACTCGCGGTCTCAGACCGCATCGGGTTTATACATACGTTCCTCTGCTTTAACATACCTTGAAATAACTGTATCCTCCTTGCATCCTTTCGAGCATTTGTACATCAAAGGGTAAGCGATTTTCTTTTAGCTACTTTACTTTTTGTAGTGACCCTTACAAATTTCATTATAATTTGAAATATTCATAGTTTTTTTGGCTATATTTATTATTCAGATGTTATTTATGCATTTGGAAAAACTTACTGCTCAGTACCTAATGACCAACATTTACCAAGTACTTGAGACTTGCCCAGGTGGGAGAGTTGAACCACTTTCAATAACTTTTTAAATTAGGTGCCAAATTACGCCAAGTGGCAAACAAATGAAAGCGCGTAACCCGCCAATCACAAGCAACTCACAATTTTGAGTGATAACAGACGCGTTCGACCGTGAGTTCCGAAAAAGTGGTTTCATCGTCGCGGAGTGAATTTTTTTGGCTTTGTTGTTTTAATTGCTATGCACGCATTTATGAAGGTATATATCAAACACCTACGTTATTGCATTACTAGATTATCATATTTTGTCGTACGTTCAGTGTTGTTCTCCAGTTGATAGTGGATTTGTTGGAAAAAATCAAGATATGGCCTTGGGTCGGGTGTGGGAGAGTTGAACCAGTCTGCAGTCGGGAGACTTGAACAATGGTTTAACTCTCGCTTTGCAGTTTTTATACTATTTAAGTTAGCTTTTGTTTTGTTTTAGAAAGGAAATGCCATTTCAGAATAAGCCTAAGGAAGGTAGCCGTAGTCGTCGCAGGAAACCGTTTAGGTACTAAGTCTAACATTGAAAGCGCAGTCAGAGAAATAAAGAGTGGCAAATCTATTCGTCAAATTGCAATCATGTATGGGATAGGCAAAACCACTTTACGGTATTAACTGTTAGGTGAATAAAAGTTAACACCTTTGCAAGACAAGGGGAGCCAATATAAATGCTCCCGGATGTTCAATGTAAATAAAGAGAAATTGCTCGTTCGTTAATTATTGACCTGCAGTAAAATGCACTATGGTTTAACCATAAAACAAGCAATGCAACTAGCATTCGGCTACGCCAAATTCCTCCAAAGTGAACATCCAAGAGGAAAATATTGAAGAAATAGGCAAATAGGCACATATTAATTAATAGTAAGAAATGTCTTTAAATTAGTTTTGTAGATTTACCTATTTAGCAGTAGATACCTCAAAACGAGTATTTAATTAATAAAAAGAAGCGAATGTTATGTTTAGGAGAAAAAACTGAATTTTTTTTCACTAAATTGTTTAGAAGATGATTATGAATAATCTAGTTATTGTTAAATGTGTCTAAATGATACATAACTAATGAATAATATGCTTTATTTGCGTCATTTCTCCTCTCTAAAAAGGTATGGGCAAGTGTCCCGCACCTGATGGGCAAGTGTCCCACCGGTTGGGGAGACTTGAATCAAAACTCATTTTTTATTACAACTTAGTTTACTATCTTCTCCTTGCAAGTTTTATTTTCAGAATAGTATAAAATCTTAGACAGATAATAAGGCTTCCATATGGTGAAGATCTTAAAGCCCTCCAGGTCACTGATCAGATTTTATAGAGTTTTTAGTAAAAAGCGGTTCAAGTCTCCCGGACTCCCCCTAAGTATGTATTAAACATCATAATGTTTCAGTTAGAAACTGTATAACATTAAAAATTAATCAGTTATTTTAAAATAAACTGTCTCTTAATACGATTTATGACCAACACAATTTTTCTGCTACGAGATAAAGCATCCGTGCATTTTGTAGAAACTTTCTTTACTTGCGTTTTTGTTCAGCAATGTGTCGCACAAAATATTAATTGCGCTTGCTTTATAGTAGACCTTCATAATGAGGCTCTATATTCTGTCCTATTCAGAGTAGTTACTATTATAATTTCCCTTTGTTAGTACGCTCTACTAATTGTGAGGATTTTATAGTATATGAACTATAGTATGGATAAAGTTAAGCGTCACTCTTCATAATTCTCAAGTCCATCGTTGATAATTCAGGTTGTCATTTTTATTTAAACTCGAAACTTAATGAATATTATTCCAGAAGGTCAAATTATTGGAAGAACACAAATAAACCTGTTTTGTGTTGCATGTTAAAGACAAAAGTAACTTACAAAATAAACTTTAACAATTTTTATTCGTAGATATAGAAATACAAAACACAAATTTTTGCATGACGGTGCATTTACACCAAACTAAAAGGGAGCTAGAGCTAGAGCAAGAGCATTATTTCGTGATCTTTTAGTGTAATCTGTGCAGGTAAACGAAAACTCGTAGTTCAGTGTTGTTGTATTTGAAGATTGTATCGAATCTTTACGAACGCATTTAGAACAACGAAAGAATGCTCTACACCTGTTTACACTAAAATAATTTGACATAGTGTATTTAGAATGAGCATTCGCTCGTTTGATGTAAATGCACCGCGATTCATTTCTGTTCTTAAAGCTATTTTAAACAAAACAACAATGTTAAATGATACTGTTAGAAACATTTTCAATTATGGAACAAAATAAAAATTATTCTTTATTACAGTGCTAGAGCAGTTAATAGCTTTTAAATGATTAATATCTATGAAAGAAAGTCTCATATACAAAAAGCTATTGTGGAAATCAATTATGCATAATTAACCCAAGATTCATCATATTGTAGTACAAGTTCTGCTTTCTTCGATGTATAATGATAATTAGAATATGATTTAAATATGTATAACGAACGGTAAAGGAATGATCATTGATAATATAATTATGTATTTATTTATTTAAGTATTTGACATGTAATTTTATGTGTAATTCTTACTTTTATTTACTAACATATTTTTAAGTCGTGTAACTAACAAGTGAATCTGTGTTGCTATAATAAAGAAAATTAAGTATAATGGTATATAATGGTATATAATGGTACCATATCCATTTAATAAGCGATATAATATGCGAGTTATTTGTAATTAGAATATCTAGCAGAACCTCCAAATAATCAAGAGCCTAGACTTTTAAACAAATGGTTGAATCAAAAAGTTGGCTGCAACATAAATAATGTTTAAATCATGAATAAAAACATACTTGCAAACTCATTGTAGCGTAAAATCACTACCGAATAGTAGAATCGTTTAATCTTGGAGTCGGCCTCAATCCCATAGGAACTATCATCTTCAATATTGTATCGTATTTACGGCCGTTTATAAATTTTAACGTCTTGGAATTTACTGAAACAGTACATTTACTTGCTATGTATTCAGGTTGAATGTAGGAAATATGTATTGTTTATAGTGAGAATGTTTAGGTACTATAAACATTTTTGATTTGAACAACAACTTTTTTGTTATAATTTGTTATGTTTGTATATACAAATCCGTTTATGTTGCTACATCTTAAATAGGTAGGTTACATAATACAATCAACGAAAATCAATTTAAACATAGGTAACCATGTTTCCTTTACCTCTCAGTGAAATTTTTTCTTCTTATATAATATAGCATTACAAAGCGAAGGTTGATTCTACTAAGTATAAAATCTGATTGTTAAAAATAATAGTCTTGTTACGCCTATACATACTCTATTTTTGCTTTAGCAGACGACTCAAATTACAACTTAAAAGGAATTCCAGACGCTGAGTTTCAAAATTAGCCCTAATCTATCCACCTACATCGTGTATTTTGTTACACCAATTATTATCACTGAAATCGAGAAATCGGGCATTAAATCTATACATAATATAATAAATCTGTAGAAGGGTCAATTCTGTACATTGAAAATATTGAAAAAATAAATAGCAGGGGGTGTTACTGGATCGATACCAAACCTAAATATGTGATTAAAAAATTTTTTGTCTGTCTGTCTGTCTGTCTGTATGTGAAGACATCACGTGAAAACTAACGGTTCGATTTCGATGAAACTTGGTATAATTATACCTTATTATCCTGGGCGTAAAATAGGATACTTTTTATTCTGGAACAATACGTAGAAAAAAAATTAATCTTAATTTTTCAGTTTTATCCATAGACGTTGTTCTGTAGAACCGCGAACACACGTTGCGTATTATTATAGGCCTAGCCGTATTTGGGTCCAATAGATATTTATAAGATGTCATTGTCAGAGTTACTCAAAATGGAGACCATCCACGCGAAGACCGACATCCGCGCGGACGGAGTCGCGGGCGGAAGCTAGTATTTAATAATGTCGATGAAAATAGACGGTAGCTCTGAGCTTTGTGAACTATAAACAAAAAACTGCACTGCTTCCTATAAATAATTAATCTATAGTAATATTATAAGGCTGAAGGCAATCATCACGCTAAGACCAACAGGAGCGAAGCAATGCGGGTAAAACCGCGAGGCACAGCTAGTCTTAAATAAATTAGTAATTTCATAAAACCTCCATTTTATATTTAAAATAACCCGTTCTAGGCACTTATCTACACAACTGTTTTCTACTTGAAGTGGCAATTTGCAGATTTATACTTCACAATTATGAAAATGTCAACAATGGATATCATAAAAACAACTAATACCTACTTCGTTATTACATTCTTGACTCGCTTGATGTTTGCACAGCACTAAGCACACGCAGTATATGAAAGCTTAAATATTTACTGACTGTGATGGTGAGAGCTGTAATTTATGAAATACGCAATTTTCCCTTTATGGCATCATGAGTAAGGTCGCAAATCAGTCGTTTGGTTGTTACGTTTAATATTAGATTAAAGCTGGATTTGTCAAAACAGTACAAAGGAAACTGTGGTTAAAGCACGATTTAGCGGGTAATTATGTAATTCTAAATTAGTGAAAATGCCCTTTCTATTTTTGATGTTGGAGGCTCAAATAACAATAGCCTCGAAATACGTTTTGAATCGAGAAAAATACGTTTTCGAGTAGAAAAAGGTCAACGTGGGTAAATGAAAAAAAATGCCAATAATTGTTATAGAGCTTTCTACAATAAAGTCGAAATATTTATGAATGGCCACCTTATTGTATAACGAACTAAAAAGTGGTGCGAAGGTCGCAGACGTGCCACATTCTTTCTTTTATCAAAATGGAATATTGTTCGAAGGAAAATCTATAAACCTTTAAAAGCTTTTGAATTACTTTGACCTTTATATTATCGACATGGCTTCTCCGATTACGCTGTTAAGCTGATACCTCATTCTATTACGGTGAACCATTCCAAATACAATTAAGATCCACCTTATTAAAAGTTCCTACGCTAAAGTTGCATGCTTGTTCACTTTACAACTATCTTTTAAAACAATACTTCAACGTTAACGAAGTCACTGGTATTTTAAGCGTCCTAGGAATATAGTATTGCTATGAATTAAACAAAAAGCGTCTTACGAGAATGATTTTAACTTTGCTTTTAGCTAACGCTGCATGACGGGCTTTGTAGTGACCACTTGTAGTGAAAGCGCTACAATGACACAAATTGAATTCGCATGTACTTCACACCACAACGTGCTTTACGAGCCACAAAAGACTTTTTAGAAAACAATGCTCTTTTAACTCACTAACAGGCTCCATTTTCATCCATTTTTATCTTTACCATTTTTAAAAGACCTAATCGAGTCTTTAAAGCGAATGGCGGCAAATGAAACCAAGCTTTTCATACGATCACTTCATTTAATAGACTATCTATTTATATCCCATATTAAACCGATAGTACTAAATTATTCAAAGGAAACATAAACACACAGGCCATTATAGTAAAGTATTTATAAAAGTACATTTAGCTTGTATTTCATATTTTCGGCTAATGATAGCGACTTATATTTAAAAAATAAATTATTTATGAAATACTTAAAAGGCTAAACCGAACGCTCCTAATTTGAAAATTCATTCTTGAAAATGAAAACCTGAGAGGGACGATGGGAAACTTTACTACTACTTTCGTAATTGCTTCAAAAGTTGGAAAATGAAAAGACCCTGGAGCTGGCGAGTTAAAATAACAGAATCGACATGAAATAAGAAGGAGTTTTGATAATTTGTTTTATTACTCAGAAGTCAAATTTATTTATTAATTATATGTTTATACATTTTTCTTAACTAAAGTTTTCATTCAACAACATACAATAATATCCCTTAAATTGTTTGTCATAAAAACTTAATGAAATTTTCACTGGTTTTGATTGTAAGCAATGAATTTGAGGAAAATATGAACGGGACCAAATGTCCTCGGGAGAAACGAGTCCGGTAAATGAAACAAGCAATAAACCGCTTATTTACGTTTTGGGCAAAAATAATAAAACAAAAATGTAGACGGAGATAGCTCAATTGTTTATGGTAATCCTTAGAATATATCACAACAAAACAAAAATTATTTTATCCTTTTTGGGACGAAACTCAAACAAAATTGATTTGTGCCTTGTCACCTTTTTCATAGTTGTTGGGTTGGCTTTGTAGTTCGTCAGTTTTTCTTTAAGTTTCTAACGCGGCGTTAAGGCAAAGTAAATTTTCATGTAACGAAGATAGTTTTTGCGTTTTTCCTCTTTTAATTGTATATGAAAACGGCGATGTGTCACTTATGATAACGCTTTTAACACTCTGTCTGCTTCATTTTATTACTTTTTCTCATTTCCTCGGCCCACGTTAATTTTATCTTAAAAGCATTATTCAAAAAGGTAACTCCGGTATCCTTTAAAAGGGAAATTGAATAAATTTTGATTATTGTGGAGTTGGTTTATAGCTTTTCCTGTAAAAGTTTGTTTTAAATGAATATATTTTCCATCTATTTCGATGAAAACATTTAATCAGTTTTATGTCTGCAATTATTATTTTTAATTCATCGGTTTTTGTTGACTGATTTTTATTGATTTAACTTCTACAAAAATACCAATAAAAAAAATATGTGTCGTTGACATTTCATTAAAATAAATACCGACCTAATATTTATAAAGTGAAATTAATACCTAATTAAGTTTTTTACTGTAGCACTTTTCTACTCAACCAGCAACGTTCACTACACGAAGAGTCACTTAGGCTTAAATGACATTTAGCTCGGAGACTTCATTTCCGCAAAATCTCTTAGCTAAATATAATACTAAGTAATAAATAGGCCATAGGCTACAACCGAGACCGCTGTTAATGTAGACGTTAATTTAGTTTAATTTGGGTCTGAAATAGAAAAAGTCAAGAGTTTATTAATAACTGTTGGATAATTTTACGAATTTTGATTAAATTTTGAGATACCAGGATTTTTACGTTCTTCTATATTCTATTCCTCCAAAATCTTTCGATACTTTTGGGGTAAGTCAATCAACAGAAACAATTTACGTCTAGTTTAAAATCGAGGTCTGAATCATAAGGTTAAAAAAGCATCAATCTATTAAATGGTCACTTTAATCACTCCGCGTAATCTTAATACTATGTGTAAATAGAGCAACAAATAGAAGTTCCTTCCATTCTTAAACCATCTTTGAGATGGCGTCACAATTTCACTTGGTTTCTGAAACAGCAGCAAATTCACAATTAATTCTGAAGCGCGGATAGCTCGGTGGCTGCTTATTGCAATGAGTTACGTTCGAAGCAAATGCCCCTAGCTGTTGCATAAATAATTTTCAACTACTTTACCAGCTATTTATTTTTAGGCTATAACTTTGCTTAATTAAGCCGGGTATTAATTTTAAGATCCCGACATATTTACGAGCTGTTAGGCAGCTTATAGTAGGTACTATATTATGTTATTTTCCAAATAAGTTGTCATTTGTTTGAACAGTAAACGTATCTTGCGTGAGTGTAGGACGTTACTATATTTGTCTAGTTCTCGCTGCAAGTTTATGTGTTTAGGGATAAAATATTCAGCGTTTATTGCCAAAGAAGTTTTCCCAAGGTCCAGACAATCCTACGTCAAATATTTAATAATTTATTTAGATAATCCACAAATAAGTCTCTCGCGATGGCTTTCTCTGTCAACAAAGAGACAAAGCTACAATTTTATTCGGATAATCCTTTCAAAAGATAATTCTTACTTATTCTTAATTCTTAATACTTTCAAATCATTTATTTTGCCTGTGGCTTCATATGATATCACATGTTAACTGTTATTTTTTTCATAAATCGTATTCCTATAATACTATTTCTGTACAATTGGTCATCTCGTTATTACGTTCGTAAGCTTATTTCCACGTAAAGTCTGGTAAGTAATTAATGAATATTTAACGGTTCCGGATGAGCAATAATAATCTTATACTTGTTTCCTCCGAGATGGCAGATTGCTAGTACGTGAACGAACTCCGCTACGGATCTCGTCGCGATAACTTTTTGTGTCAGTACTTAATGAGCTTTGGGCTTTCGCGCCTCGCGTTAACTTGGGAAGGATAAATTAAAGTTATTATACGTATTATTACCTTTATTTGTGCTTCCATGCGTACAAAGGGGTTTTTCGTGGA
>CAJQZN010037243.1:0-36144 GCA_907164685.1 Colias eurytheme | reverse complement strand
TATTTTTTTACCCCTCTCCCCGCGCACACTACGCCCGTGGGCGTCATATTTGCATACGGTTAATCGAGTACTGCGCCGCTGCGGTGATCACGCGTGCCGCGTGTGAATTGTTGTTTAGAAAGTGAGTATTTTGTTTCCAACGTAATTTAATTGTTTTACTCATACTGGATGTACTAATTCAAGTCTAGTTGCTTATGTAAACAACATATTTATGTTGCTATTGTTTGTTGTGAACACGATTTTGTTGAACTAAATTTGTAACGAATATTTTTGCAAATGGCGTCTCGAGACTCGTTCGAAAAAGAACAAAAACGTCCTGAAAGACCTGTTTGATGCAGCGTCTACTCCTGAATCGAGTCCATACCCATTTGCTGATGATGGTGACTATGAATCTGACGCTGAGTACTTACGACGTTTACGCCTATATCCGTTCTGTCATATCATATGGTTTTTTAACCATGTGTTGTAACACTACGCCCCTGGGCAATGTATGAAAAAAAGTAGTGTCTCAGTAGCTGCAACCTGTAAACCAGTACTGTCCGCGAACGTGTTAAGCTTAGCTATTGTCAGTTTTTTGTCCTAAATGGGCGTGGTTGATGTCATAAATTATGTCATGCCGAAACGATGTCATTTCATAGACTATAAAATATTTGTGAAAACGATTTGCTACTGTTGTTTATTTAGTTTATGTTATTCTATATTATTAGGCACAAGTATTTTACAGGTAATGGTTTTATTGAAAAAGGCAATAGTAAATTTTGTTCTGATTTTTGTTATGTGGTGTTCTATTTAAATGGAAAAAATTATTATTTTACCAGTTTAATACTTAAATTAAGAACAATTTATAATTTATATGAAATATACATACACACCGTCATTCTTTACAAAAAGAAAAAGAAAATTTTGTTTTGTTTTAAAAATATACATTTAAAATTGAGAATTTAAAAATTACCGGTTACTTTATATTTACATTATTTCATCACGTACATAATTAAATCCCGTATTCAACCCCACGTAAGCGGGATGCATTTAAAAATGGCGTTTATCTATACAATTAAACTTCCCCCACAGTCCACAGATTATCATTCAAATACAGATACAAAATAATAATAATAATAGATAAGTGGGGTATGTGTCTGACACCAGGTGTACTGTCAGGGCCAGGGACGACCCTTATGTATGTGTTATGTATGTATGTATTTGATTAATGTTTAATGGAAGCTTTGGTTATATGGTTGATGGTGTGCGACGATTTTTGTGTAGTGCAATATGGATTAAAATATATCTATTTAAATTTATAATTTTTAAATTAGTTACGAACACTGGAAATGAATAAAAAAGTTATGTAGAGATGCTTTCTGTTCCTATTAAAAAAATGTTTACAGTAAAAATTTAAGCAGTGAGCAACATATTGTTCGTAACAGTCTGCGATAAATCATAAAAACTTGCAATTAATTGCTTTTAATTGTGTTATAGTTATTTGTTGAAAAAAAACACATACAAAATATTTTTCTTCTTCTTACATCATATTAAACACCAAAACTATCTGAAAAACGCAACAAAACATCGTCCACAAATTTCATACGACCGAGCGTGGCGTCCATTGTGAGCTTAATATAAAAAATCAACTACAACTACACATAAATTTATAGTCGCGGCCATAAAAACGGGGATTAAAAATAAATCGCTCGAATAAATTGCACCTCTGAAATTAAAACGCTCCCTCACGACGCGTACTCGCGACAGTGGGTGTGAGGATCGTATAAGTTATAAGCGGAGGCTGTAAGCGGTAGCGGGTTTTGATTTGTTATGTGAGCGTGAAGTATATTTAGTTTTACAGCTTAGATTTTTGAATCTGTAGTTTGGAACGTTGAAGTTATAAAAAAATGGTAAGTTTGCGAAGATTTTACGTACTTAACTTGATTGAAATGCGATGACAATTGACAAGAAACTCTTTATGAATGAATATTGTGAAAATACCTTGAAATTAAAACACATAGATGAATTTTTCGTTATAATTTTCAAAGATTCAGAATTCAACATTTATGTCTGTTTGAATACCTACAAAACTTTTTTCCGTTCAAATTTTATTTTTCATCAATAAAATATCCTTTATAATGTATTGTAATTTTATATTCCATTACAATCATACTTACGCTAACCGCCTCCTCCTCTCCCTCAAACCTCACATACAGCAAGTAACCCCAACGATTGTCCATTGTTCTTTTAACAGTCGTTTGCTTGTTAGTGCATGGCCAGTCGTTGATGTTTGACGAAAGGTGAACCAAGAGGTGTTATTTATAACGAGTTTTGGCGCGAAATCGCTCTTAATTGGTGCCATAATTAATATCGAAGGGAACATTGAACGGGAACTTGTTTAATCTGTAATTAAAGGGCATCGTATATTGAGTTTCATGTTTAATTTGCGTTTAAGGACATATTTAAAACAGAAATACAGCTATAAGTTGAAATATATTTCGTGACTTATTATCGTTTATGTTTCAATGGATTTATTTTAAAAGAAAAGCGCTTGTTTTAAGTAAGTATATACGGAAATATTATGCAATGAGTTGAATACTATTTGTTAATCTCGTTTGTAGTATATTAATGGCATTTGTTATATTTTAAAATGGCATTAATTAACGATAGGTTCTACAACAAACCACGTTCGGGATACTACTTAATGCTTTAAATATCAACTAAAATTCTACAATTTTAGTTGACATTTTAAGCATTACGTGTTATTGACATATTTTATAATCTCATATTCAGTATACAATCAATGAAATAATAATTAAAGCTATTCCAAAATTTCAATCAAACATTCCAAAATTGTATTATTCGCCCCAAGGCAACCACAGAATTGCGCGACCAAAATCTACCATTGTTTCCCTAACTCCCACCCATGGTGTAATCAAGTCCTGCCCCAAATTCGCCCACAAATTGCATCCAATTGTTCACTTTTTACCATGTAAGGGGTAAAATTATCTGCTTGACGCTTGATCGCATTCGTCTATTCGTGAGTATTGGTGCGGATGAGTCGCTGACGTTTGTCGTTTGCACCACACCAGATGTTTAGGATAGTGTTGATTAACCTATTATTTTCATAAGGCATTGCAATAGACATGTTGATTACTATTACTTCGAAGTGTCTAAAAATCAATTAAGAAGGTAGGTAATATACAGTCAAGCTAAACATTTCAATTCAATAACGTTGAACACATCCATTTATAAGTGAGGAAATCAAATAAGGTTTAAAGACATTTATTCCCATTAAGACAATAAGTCACTTACATGAGAAACTTAATTTTAAACATAGGTAAGTATGTATAAAAATTTAGAGTAGGTTATTTACATTAGTTAAGTTACAAATCGCAAAAAAAACTTGAAAAAAAATCTATAAATTTTCGCCAACAATTTTTTAAAGATTATGGCAGCTTTCATGCACCCAAAGCACTTCTACGCACAATGGAAAAATTAAAAAACTAATGAAAGACACTTTTTAACCCGTAACGGCTTACAGGACACAAAGGCTGAATGTTAACAGATTAGACAATAATTTGCGGTCTATCTCACCCTTTTTGGCCAGACATCTCGCAAAGCGGATTATTTTTTTAACGGGTTATATTTTTTAAAACACGATCCGTGCAGGTAGTTGCAAAAGTTTTTGCCATAAAACCTCCACTCGAAAATATTTTGAATCAATACGGCCACTTGAGAAAATTGCATTCGCCGAAGGAATATGAAATAAAGAAGGGTTCGGTTATAAATTGAAAAACGTATCGAAAAATCCAATCTGGGATTAGGGATTATAAGGGCTAAAAACTATGTTGTTATGAGTTTTTATTGCTGTGTTTATAGAGTATGAAATTTTAATCAGTATCTGAATAATTTATGAGGTATGATATACATTATAATTATAAACAATATCTATACTTTAAAAAATCATTAATATTATTTGTATTTTAGACATGAATTGTTTTCGATATATTTTCTGCTGTTTAAAAAAAATTACGATATTTTTTATTGATATATATAATATTATATGTATACATCAATCAAAATTATTTCATTTAAAATGTTGCCAAGAAGATATAACATACACAGTCAAAAAGTTACCGATTAGATCTAGTGTCAAACTCTACATGCCTTCATTTAACAATCTCTACACCTTAGTTAAAATAGGTACCTATGTGGCTTGTCTGCTAGGTGTGAGGTATAAATTTTTTTTATAAAAATGTACAATTATTTGTTACATTACTTGTATTAACAAACGTATTAATGAAATGGCCAAGTTACATATCCGTAAATGATGTTATAATTAAATACTTCTTTCTTTCGTGTTATAACGGTTTGTGGAGCTTTCCAATAAGCTCCTTAAACTTCACAAAGCCATACGTTTCTACTAGAATACATATAAGGAATCATGAACAATGTCAGGATAAATCACCACAAATTGCCAACAGATGAGCTGATGCACAGCGCAGCCATGGGCGGCGGCGCGCTGTTCGGCTGCTCCTCCGCCGGGCACAGCGGCATCAACCAGCTCGGTGGCGTCTACGTCAACGGCAGACCGCTGCCCGACTCCACGCGGCAGAAGATCGTCGAGCTGGCGCACTCGGGGGCGCGGCCCTGCGACATCAGCAGGATCCTGCAGGTCTCCAACGGCTGCGTGTCTAAGATACTCGGCAGGTAACGTATTGTCGCTTTGTGCCACATTTTACTCATTCCTCACGTGAACGGCAGACCGCTGCCTGACTCCACGCGGCAGAAGATCGTCGAGCTGGCACATGATTAATAATTATATATGTATATGAATTAATAAAAATAATGCTACTTAAATCAAGTATATTCCTAAATACGCATATATGAATGCGTAAACTGACTATCGATTGTATTAGAATATAATTGAATTAACTGAACTTCCCAAGTGTCACAATAGTCAAACTAATCCGCTAATAATAACGTATTACAAAATATGTACAAAATAGTAAGCACCCAACAATCAAAGCGAGCGGTTCGTTTAAATGAATTAACACAAAACCTTTTGTCGGCGAACAATAATGTCGGATCGATTGTCTAAGATGAGGTCAAATTCTTGGGGACACACGTTGGCAAATTGACAGAATTCCCATAACGCCTGCTGAGGAGCCGCACAAAGGAGGAACAAAGCCGCGGAGTTCGAGATTTTATGACTTAATCAATACAAAAAGTAGTTTACATTCCCATAGAGCATTGTTTTATTTGAAAGGACGTGTGCGCTCCTGTCGAGTGGGAACCCTGGGTGCTGGGGTGACTAATTTCCTCGGGGTTAGTGCTGATTGCGATTTTATCGCCTGTCGCTAAGCATTTCGGCCCTCCGGCGCCCGATTATTGAAATTAAGTTCAATTCTATTGTAAGATAAACAAATGTTTTTGTTTTTTCTTCCGTCCAATTCAGACTGAACGGGTAAAGTGAATGTTAAGTTTGCTTTAATAGGCTTTTAATTTATCGGAATTAAAATGAACATTACGTTCGCTAGTTGATGAAATCTAGAATCCTCGATTCCTAATTTAAATCAATTTATTTATGCTGTTATTATTTTCACGCTCGACGTATTTCGTTCATTTCAATATTCATAATACAAATTGATGTGAACAAAACGCCAAAAGTCAATCGGAACAATAAAATAATGTAAAGACGTCAATCAAAGAGCTAGAATTTTTAATACAGGGTGTGCCTTTCAGGGCTGTCCCACGACCGCCCCTAAATAAAAATGAAAATAAAACATTATTTTGTGGTAATTGGCGCCCCTGCGGCGGCGACCGCTTGACGTCGGTAAGAGATCTTCGAGAAAAGTGAATTTTTGTTTGCGCCCTTTGGCCCTTAATAATATTTTGTGATGTTTGTTCAGGGGCAGCGCTTGAGAACGAGCTTTTTGTAAACAGTCTTAGTTATATCCAATTAAGTTTGTATATCCCATTATGTGGTAATCTCGTTAGTGTCGTAAGATTGTAGCGTCGTCGCTCCGACCTTCTTTTTGGTGATTCATTCCTATGGAATGACAGATTTCTTCTGTTTAATTAGGTCTTACATACATATGTTTTATTAATGGATTCCCTAAAATTTAAGGGCTGATAAAAATATCAGACTTCATGTAGCCTTTAACTAACTGTAATTAGACCGAAATTAAGTATTTTAATTTAAAATGACCTTCTATTGCAGTGGAATAAAACATATATTCATTGACCATTGATATTATTGATAATGAGATATAAATTTAATTGCAAAATTTGAGACAAAACAAACAAAAAACATTAATAATGAATAACAAAACAAAAAATATTTCAATCTAGCTTGTGAATACAAATGATTCCACATTAATGAGACCGTGTCATTACCAAATCTCACTAATGACATGCATCTTTAAAAAGTTCTAAATTATTTCGATATTGATTCTAAAGTACTCACAATTGATTGACGAAAAACCGAGTAATGAATACTTATTGAAATACTGAATCTAAAATATCATTAATGTGACGCTGAAATAATTTGAATCTCATTAGAGTTCATTTTAAATATATTTGTAAATGTGTAATATTATACACTGTAATAAATTTAGTACCTACCTATTTTTTCAATGCCAATTTAGTTTTCATCGATTAGACAAGATTTCTAAACTCCATACATCCATTTGTCGATTACGATAACTCCGATCGTATTACAGATCAACAAGCAACTCTATTACCGAAACATCGTAATTCTAAATTAATCTAGTCTCCATTTAGTGCAAGGGCTCATTCCCACAGATACTTATATTCTTATCGTGCCAATTGCAAGGGTTCCTTAGGGCTTATAAAAAGGGCAAGCGTGGCGGGACTCCTAATTAAAGAGGCCCCCCGGTAAGGCAAGATCTGAGTTCCTGGTTATTTTTTTATCGGAGGTACGCATGAGTTACCAGGCTGGGAAGTGATTGAGCAGATGTTTAGGAATAACTGTTTTTGAAATTTTAAAAGTAGTACCTATAGTCTAGGATAGGTACAATGTAGTAATTACATTCGTAATAGTATTTACCTATACCTAGTGAGACTATAATATCGTTCACGCAATATAAAAATTGTAATCTATTTTTGAATAAATTTTTTTGCATAAATGGTAGTCACAAATGGCTTATATATACAATATACATACATTCATTGAATCAAGTATTTTATCTTAAGAAATTTCGTTTGCAATTTTTAAAATCTACAAATTTTAAGCGTGCCTTTTTCATTTGACCAAAAAGCGCGTTTTCCAACTTTTTCAAACCGTTAAAACTAATTGCAGCAAATCATTAACAAATATACCAGTAGCTAAATAGATTGTGCCCACTCCAATCTCAGTGCAGGATCAGCTCCGACCCCATCGACCCCCTACGAGCAATCTTATTTATATGGTTTTGATAGCTCACGATTATTCTGTAATTGTCTAAAACGTTGTAGCGATAAGGATTTTGAATAAACGCCGTTTAAATAATAATAATGTGATTTTTATAGATTTTTAAGGGTTAGGTTTTCAAAGGAGTTTTCAGTTGAAATACTTTATTAAAATAAAATATTATTTTATTAAAATAAATAAATTATATGCCTATAAAACCTCTGTTTCATACACATATAGAGTCTGCTCTACATCGATTTTCATAAGACAAATAATACATGTACTAGACTATTTAAAAACAGCTTCATAATATTAGACCATTATGTGGTATGTTCCTGGTTTATACGTTTAGAATAAATAAACTATTTGATTAAAAGTACTAAGATAAAACACATAATTAGTTACGAAATTTCACAACAGATTCGCCACGCAATTTCCGCGCAAGGTCACTGACCTCAATCTTGACTTCTATTTACAAAACGCACCGCGACCCTATTCTGGGAGAGTCGCCCGAAGCGAAAACGATTACAAATCGCTACAGGCATCTCCGTAGCACTCTTCAACGTAATAACCTCGTAATAGTCCTCCACAATGGCTAAGTAAACACGTATCGACAGATGACACGATGATTTTTATTCGATAGTGTTTGTTTGAGGGTTGACAGTGACTATTTATTGTATTGGTTGTAACGGTTTTTACGTTTTACGGTTTTGGATAACAGGATTTGTTTGTTGTTATTTTGACGTTAGGTTTTATTTTTATTGGGAAATAAAACAATAATTTATGAAGATTGTCAAATTTTCAAGAGCGTTTTTGTTTAACATAATATCTATATCAAATTATTTTTTTTTATCATAGGTAACCGACACAGGTAATAGGAATATCTGCTTAATGCTTATGCAATGAAGTGTTTAATAATATAATGTTTCAAATTAATATAGTAATCATAATTTCTCTTCAACAACCCTTAATGTATAGATATCAAATAAAATACATTTAAAGCCCCATGTTACTAAAAATCACATATCTCAAAGCCCAAAAGAAATATTTATCGACAATTGTATCTGCAACGTCCTAAATATCGACACATGTCGATCGCAACAATAGCATTCGAGTACATCCGATATCAGAATATGGCTGTTCACCACACGCTTTTATTGCCTTGTAATAAGGTTGATTTTCGTTTGTATAACTTTAAAGTTAAGTTTGTTGTTCCTGTTTGTATAGGTACTTGAAGTGAGGGGATAGTTTTGAGATTATCGGTAATTGTGCGCTAATGCTGTTCGAGTGGATAGGAAGCTGTTGAAATGTGCTGAGTTTATTTTGTTGCATACGATTTCAATTAAGTTTTATTTGAGGGTACTTTTTAAGTTTTTATACAATATTTAAAATGAAAAGTATACTAAAACACAGAGATTTAAAAACTATGAGTGTTTTGATTGAATTACTTTTGCTCTATACATACATACCTACCTAATAATATGTTTGCTTTATGGAATTTAATTTACTAAACAACTAACATGAAACAGTTTCTTATAGCATAAGCATTGTTAAGGAATGAGGATGTTAAAAATTACAACAATAATTTTCCTGTTAAACACTTTATTCACAATTAAACACATCCTATTATTAAAAATCATTATTATATATTAAAAGGGTATAATTTCTACAATCAGGTACGAGACGGAGTTCGTACCTCGAGCAACCTTCAGCGCTAAGCCACTGGCCTTAAGGTTGAAACTAATTTTATTCATTACTAACCAAAATCTAACATACAGGAACGCATGGACCGATTTATGTATAAATCGGCCGATTCGCGTACTAATTGAGGAGAATTCCAGAGGCATATGTCCTTTTCCTTTACCTTTCCTATATTCTTCATCAATCCTTTCTCTATCCTATATCTGCTATAGCTGGCAATTCATTTGCAAAGTGCCTACCTCTGCAAATGTTCAGCGGTGGTCGCTTACCATCAGGTGACCGCTAGCCTGAGCTAATTTTATTTTGAGCGTAGTTCGAAATCGGCCTAAAATCGGTACATGCGTTCCAATGCTAAGTTCATACTATTGTTTTGGTCAGGTATTACGAGACGGGGTCGATCAAGCCCCGCGCGATCGGCGGCTCCAAGCCCAGGGTCGCCACGACCCCCGTGGTCCAGAAGATAGCTGATTACAAGCGGGAGTGCCCGTCGATCTTCGCGTGGGAGATAAGAGATCGTCTGCTGAGTGAAAACGTGTGCAATAACGACAATATTCCTAGTGTGAGTATCTTTTTTTACTTTTTTAAGGTAAGATTATTTTGACTCTACATTTTGAAAACTCTCACACAACTTCGCACATCTCATAATATAATTTTTAACACATTTAAAACATTAATTCATATATTTTTGTTCTTTAAGTACCTACTTTTACTTTATACTTAGATATAGATTCAAAGGCTAGACAATAATGCCAATGTATGGTAGAATTAATAATATCATTTCACAATACTGCACATCTTGAACTAAACATAAGAGTCGTCCACCTTGACACGTCAATAATAGATAGCCAATTGAATGATGTCAAAACACGATGAATTTAATTAAATTCCTAGGTGTATTGTAACGCCCTTCAAATAAGCCGGTCAGAGTCTTAACAATGTGCCTTTTAATCCAATTTTGCGACATAAAATTTCTGGTTAGGAGCATATGTTTGGTATTTCGAAGCGGGACCATTGTATTCGGCCTTTTGACGGCACTGACCATTCTACACGCGGCCTTATGATTTCTGTTGAGTTTTTGCTATCTATACAAATCGATGTCTATTATAGAGAAGTTCATAAATTCACGATGACAGCCGTTTTATTTGACAAATAAATTGCAAAGTTAATAAACTCGGTGATATTTCTTTTCTTTGGAAATATTATTGCCTAGTAAAAAAAATAATGGATCTTACACAGATTTTTTTCAATGTTATGGGGTCTTTTTCAAGTTTTATTAATGTCAAAATTGCTATGAAAAGCTAATCTATTATTTCAACTATATAAGTACCTAATTGTACCTAGGTACCTTCTAGGTACAATAAAATTATCAATAATTTGCTTTCCTATAACTGATGCGAATATTACTCCTTAGGTACCTAATAATTTGCCTGTTACAATACTTTCCAACAGTTAAACTTCGCACCTTATTAAAGCTCATTTGCTCAATGATCATAAAAAAACAATGTTAAACCTAATTGAGCCTAAAACAACAAAAAACAAACTACTATCTATTTAAATTAATAAATCGCGCTCCAAAACAAGTTAACTAATTTACACAAACAGATAAAAACACTTCATTCAAAACTATAATTGGGCCAAACAAAACCCTCCCCCGCAGTGCGTAAGATCACAATGACACACGTTTCAAAACTTCGGCACGATTAACGAAAAATTGGTCCAATTTCGGCGAAAAAAATTACAATATTGTCGAATAGCGGCCTTTATATTTTTTGTTCACGGCAGATGTCCCGATGTCTCGTTCGATTAGCCGCCATGTCACTTCGCATGGCTTTATACGAGTACGCAATATTTTTCGTATGGATCAACATATTTTATCGCATAATTAAAATCGATGTTCCATTTTTGTCGGTTATTTTTGAAGAGATAATTTCGAGAAAGGATGCGTTTTGCGATCGTTGTCGGCGTCATTTATATTTCAATCGCAATTAACGTGGACGCGAATTGTGTTAATTGTTTCATGCTTTTTATTTCATTTATTCAATTATAAAATTAACTTACAATTAACCACATTATATTTCTACTACAATTTTATTGTCAGTGACAATAAAATATTACTCAACAACTAAATCGAATCGAAAATTTTAAACGCACACATCGATCTAAAGCTATCCGTGCACACAAAGCTAATACAAACCACACCTCTACAATAATTTCGTATATTACACGTTCACCTATAGGCTATAACGAGAGGCAAAATTGAAGCCCTCAACCCTCAGCAAGAAGATTCGGCGCCAAAGGGGCTATTTTTATAACTGTCGTACGCACCCGCACGACTGGGCAAATAGATGAACGGATAGATGCATTTACACGTACGTCAGAAAGAGATAGGTATTTATTGTCAGTTGCGTTTCGTAGTCATAACGGTCGAATGGGCGTGATGTTTCTTACCAACTGAGAGCGAACAAAAATAACGAACAATCGATTGCGGCGCGGCGGAAGAGTGGCGTATGTACTTACCTCCGTGATTTAGGTGTACGTCTAGGTATTTGCATGTGTTATAAATTGACAGACGATTTATTTTGAACGTACGTTTTAGGTTGAGAAACATTGTGGTGGTGTGATATCGTTTTGTGGAAAGAGCGCATTTACAATTTACATATCGTGTATCTATTTGAATAATAAATATAAATATTTCTTGCCAAACATGCATTAATTCATTAGTTTTTAAAAACGAATTCTGTGTCTCTTTTATGTAACTATAAATAAACGGGATCGAGGTCTATTATATTTAAACACATAAATAAATAAATAAATAATTAATAAATAAAAACCTTGTATATGATATTTGTATTTAAAGTGCTTGTGCAACAGATTAATAACTGTACAAAGTGAAACTTAACAGCTTTTTTGCGATAAAAAAATAATTTGATACGAGACCTTCATTGCATTAAACTCATTGAAGTGAAAACATACGTCATTTTTCTTCCCGCGTTCCGCACTATAATGCCACGTTTCACGCGTGAGTGCACAAAACATCTGTTGTCCCGCTCACACCCATAGTTATTCTTCATAAGTAACCGTCGAGTTGTTTTCCCCTCTCATTCACCGGATTAACGTCAACTGCTTATGGCATAGGAATTGATGGTTAAGTCCAGACTCTAGGAATATTTATGAAAATGGCGGGCGTTTGAAGTATGGTGATGGGCTTCGATGGTGTTTGGAGCAAATAATTATTTTAGCATTTCATTTGTTTAAGACGATTTGCATGCTGGAATAAATTGCTGGATGTCTGCTCAGTTTAAGGTTTCACTGCCTAAGAGGAGATTTTTTTCACTAGATAACACTAATCCACGTTTTCATCTATTTTACATTTTTACTGGTAACAAAGAAATTAAAATTATTCAACTCTAAACATTGTTCTACGACGCATCAACCATAGATTTTTCATGTAGAGAACATACTATAACAACATATTATAGCTAACAGATAAGAATCCTCACCATAGACTTACACCACTATACGTCACGTCACAAATGACTCCAAAATCAAGTACCGGTCGATGTTGGAACACGACACCTCCGAACTACCGCGCCGCAGTTCGGGGGCTTCATGTTAGCTGACCCGCGTTTCGGCACGCACGGTAATTAGATCACTATAAGACGATGACGATGTTACGGCCCTTTGGTAGGTTTTGTGGGACAAACGAACGCATGAAGGAGGTCCTATATACCACCAAAGACCTGAAGTAATCCTACAGATAGATACTACGTACAGTACCTATTTTTGCATCTATTATATATAAGTAGTTATGTACCTACTCCCAATTATAGGTAACTAAAAGACTATTAAATTTGTTTTATGGTGGTGATGATGAATCAACCAAGTACATATATTAAATTTGAATATTGGTACCATACATATCTACACATTTTGTTTGTAAAATAGCGCAATATAATTATGCAATAGATGTAAGTACTGGTTTGAGTGATAAGTTGATAACCTTTGATAACAGTACTTTATCTGATCTATAGAGGTAATTTACGTATTTGCCTGTCCAGTTTATTTGTTAGATAGCTATTTACATAATTTCTAGACACAGAGCAAAGCTTCAAATGATCGAAATCCTACAAATACAAATACATTCAATGTAAATTGACCACATTTCATTGAAAATAAAGGCTTTTTATCAAATTTTGTATGCAATTACATATGTATACTTTACATTTACATTTACAGATACTTTACATTTACATTTACAGATACTTTACATTTTACAATTTATAAAATGTAATAGAGATAAAATTTAATAGAGTAAGCAGTCATTAGGTACTGGAATTTTAAGTTCATATGAAACAACGAATATTCACTTAACATTTCTTTATATTATAAAAAATACTTAATCTACTTTCAGCAAATTAGAATCTTTGCCTATTACAATTTACACGTAGCTGTACAATTCGACACTAACATCGCTTCCACCAATAACCTCCCAATAAACGATATTGCGTTATCTAAATAACAATTTAACAGTCATAAAGAGCTAAAAACCACAGCCAAACTATCCAATCTGTGCGTCCTGAGGGAATCAAACCCCCAACTTACCGCACCCTTACCCGCCGGGAACCGAACTTGGGTCTCCGCGGGTTAAGCGTACGTTAAAATGTTTATAGATAATGCCAATGTAGGTAATAGTAATTCTAATTCCAAGGGTCGCGACCCTTACGGAATTTTCGTTCGGCATAATGGCGCTACGTTTTTGATACTGAAAAAGCTTTTTGTCGCTTTCATTTCTTTTGTTATTTTGGGGAGGTTTTCCTCTGTCTGTAGCTGAGTGTATTTAAAATAGACTTGTATATTTGGTTATGGTTATACACTCTAGCATAGGCAACCTTTAACTGGAAAAGGCATCAATTTCTAAGCTGTGGAAACTTCATTTTTATAAACTCTATGCGCTAGCTTGGCACCTCAGGCCAATCAGGATCATTAAAAGTGATCAGGTTGTAGGTATAATGTGGTAGGTATAATATCCTACACCACAAAATATCGAACACACAGTCCTTGTTAATTTCACGTCCGATTTACTTAACAGGCCTATCGATAATTTACAAGACAGACTCTAATAGGCGACAGGGCCTTTTGTTCTCACGTGTTAGGACCACCTATATTGGCGGATCTATCACGATATCAACGAGATGATCTATCGCCGTGTCCGCGGTAATGATGCGCGCGCGCGTCCACTGACACCTGTCAACTGTCAACTGTCACCGTGACGTAGGAACGTACGGGTCTGTTAAGGGTGGTTTACACGGTGTGCGTTCAGGAATCTAAGAATGTTTTGGTTCAGCTAAGGCTATCCTATAATAGCGCCTTAAATTAACGTCATAGCTGTTAATTCGGACTAATTTATAAGTTAGCAATGAAATTATGAATTACAGCAATCAAGTTTGTGTTCGAATTTGATGATAGAGACACGCAAAATAGGCCATTATTAATAATCTCTACAGGTTTTATGTAATTCATATTATACCTACTTTTAAATGTTTTGGGCTTAGGTATGCCTCCCTCTTACTTTTAATTTGATCACCTAGTACTTAATTGTGATTCATATTCAATTTTATTTACTCCGTGAAAACAAACTGAATATTAATTATCAGGTAGGTACTCTCTTGAGTAGTTAAAAAATTAAAAATGTCAATGCAAATACAAAGACTCTACATTGTTCATGTTTTTCCTTCATACTTAGTTTATATAATATTGTGACTATTTACAGCTAGTTGCGTGTTCCAAACACTTCCTTAAATAGCTTTCATTCATTACTCGTTATTGTGATGGATAAATATTGTTGTTTTTCATCATATTTGAGCGGTTACGACTTGCGTGCCGTGCTGTAATTCTATACCTACTTTGCGAAATTCCGTTACATGTTTGCTTTTTTATTTTTTATCTGTTTATTATTTTTTTTATATTAATAACATACCTATAGAAATTATAATGTTTACAGGATAAATTTAATCGTCCTGTAAATCTAAAAGTTCTTAGATATTTATTATGTGTAATTTAATATTGTGCCTCTCTACGTAGGTATCTGTCAGTTAAAGTATCTGATTTCAGAACGTCTCATAATTTCGGTAGTTGACGGATTTTAGGCTTCACCTCACGATTTCATTGATATTTAATTAAATTTAAAGTTATTACAATACAGCTGTTGTCAGGGAAGTGCTCAAATTAGTTTTTTAGGCTTTACTATGGGAGTTTTAATAATAGTGGTTAAAACACTTCATGATTAGCGACATTTATAAAAAATACAAGTAGATAAATGAACGAAATCACAAGGACACATATCCGAGGTATAATGAATGAAAAAATGAGCCAATAGGCAATTTAATGTTTGGCACTCTTATACTACTGTAAACTATAAGCTCTATTTTTAAATGTTCATACAAAAAAAAATACATTTTTATATTTTAACGGCATGTAATAAATCATATTAATATTTCTAAAACATTAAACGAAGTATAAATATATTGTATGTATTTGAAAACTCAGGCCCCTTTCAAAGTCCCCTTTACGCCCTACGAAAGTTTTTACTTTTTAATAGTATACATCAGTGGATACTAATGTGCTCACTTTAGTTTTGTAAGGACATAACCGCCATACTAATAAAGCTTACTATTTGAGACTTTTTAATTCAAACAGATTTTAAAATAAGAAATGTAAAAAATAATAACGTAAATAACATGAAAGCAAATTACAAACATACTAAATTTAAATTCTGCTTTTTACTGCCATATATTTGTTTTACAAGCTTTGAAGTATCTATTTTTATTCCATAAACAAATCCAATTTAACAATCAATTATTATTCAAAGATTTTACAGTTTTTCTCCTATTGGAATTTAAATTTAAATTTCGAATAGGAGCACGCGTTTCTATCTGATTGGCCATTGAGCTGTCAGATGCAAAACACGTTTGAAATGCTTCTCTTATTTGTTATTTCAAAAATCGAATTTGAATTTTCGAGAAGGATTAGGATTAGAGCATTAACATTTTAATTGTATTTTACACTTGATTAAATTATAAGTAAATATTTAATGTATAGACTTAGACAGATTTCTTGATATTAGATATTTTTAATTGTTCAAAACATTATGCATTAAGGGCTTGGTCTAGTAGTGCAAACAAATGCATCCTGTCATCCTATATGTAAATAATACAAATGTACTAAGGGAAAGTTGCTCCACTTAATTTTTAAAAATTAAATCATTCGTATAATTTAATATTCGTAATAAGTACCAAAAATGACAATTTGAAACAATTTTCGTGAAAATTACACCGGGTGATTTTTTTTATCAGTACACAAGATTTGCGAATACTTTCTATTGATATCTTCAACTTCATGTTTATATAACTGATCAACTTTTACAAAGAAATTTGGACGAAATATAAAAAAAAATAAGCTTTCCATACAAAATGCATAACTCTATACATTTTTTTCGACCTAAGTTTCTTAGTGAAAGTTGTTCAGTTTAACTAATAAAACGGATAAACAAATTTTGTATATAATAAAATAAATGTAATGTTTGTGTTAAAAAATTATGAAATAGAAAAATACGCAAATGAAAACAAAAGATATTTATTTCTGACTAACTTCCGCCCGCGACTCCGTCCACGCGGATGTCAGTCTTCGCGTCTTCTACAGATTTATTATATTATGTATAATATATAGATTTATATTTATAAACCTAATAAATCTTGTGCTAGCATTCTGATGCTTTATCGGTTGCACTGGATTTATCTCTTTTTTTTCAATCGCTTGAATGATATAGGATGGGTCCTTGATGGCATCGAATGCTGAAGTCTCGAATCAATCAATTCTGACAGTAGGCAATTTATGTAAAATCTTGATAATGGTCCATCATTTTATTTTGCCTAAACGTTACATACTTTTTTATATATTCTATTTTTAACGAATGATTCACTCCAGTCCAAACAGCAAATAAGCAGACTTCTGCTTCTGCAACGTTTAGTTGTCCCTGAATTTGGAAAAAATAGTCATGATTCTTATCTATGACAAAAGTGTTATTTTTTGCATTGTATTTCAAATATTAAATTTTTTATTAACCGCATCTTCCGCATTCATGTCTTTTGCCGGAATTAGACATTTAACTTCTACTAGTCCCATTTTCCCTTTTTGATATGGGAGTGTATAAAGTAAATTTTTTAGATATTTCTCGTTATACTTTTAAAAAGTTATTATTGTCATTTTGCTCATTAGGTAAAGTAATTTCGATATCAGTTTTAAGTTTTTTGATACCTGCAATAATAACGTCATAATCGCCTGCACATACTTATCGATTACACCCTGTATACAATCCACCATCCACATTCATAATGTTTTCCTGTCCTCCTCTCCTTTACGCTGTTCACCGATACATTTTAAATGAGTAAATCTGCTACCACTGAAGGATGTTTCATTGTGATCAGCAATGAAACATCCTTCAGTCTTTTCACCACTGTTGTCGATTATTTGTTTTTCATTTTTAATCAGCAATTGGGAATCATCAGTTTTGTTTTTTGCAGATTGGTGATGTACCCTAACAATACGTCGAAAAGGGAAAGCATCAACGAATTATCGTTTTCGTCCTCTTTTTTTATTCTTCGCGTCTCTGTTACTTCTGTTTGTTTAGTTCTCAACACCCACTGAATTTTCTATGTTATTGTGATCTTCCATTACATCTGAGTTTTGATGATGTGATGATAATCCATTCGTTTTAATATTGGTACTTAGAGTTGGTAGACTAAACTAGAAATGGCGGACTAAATTTGTCAGCGCGTCTGTAAGATCAGAATATAAAACCAACATCCTGTATTTAAGTTACAAAATTAATAATCAAACAACAATCAAACAACGTTGAAAATGACTAGAAGAAAAAATTAAAACACCTCGGATCAATTTTGGAGTAAACAAATCATTTTTAATCAGAACGTGTACGAAATACCACCGTGCTAGCTAGAATGCAAAAGACAACAGAGGTACTGACAACAATCAAGAAAAGAAAACTCGAATATTTCGGTCATGTGATGCGTAACAGCAAGAAGTATGAACTCCTTCAACTAATCATGCAGGGCAAAGTGGCAGGTAGAAGGAGACCTGGCCGCAGACGGATATCATGGCTCAGAAATCTTCGTCAGTGGTTTGGGAAGAGCACTAAATCATTGTTCAGAACAGCGGTTTCCAAAATTGAAATAGCCCTAATGATCGCCAACCTCCCAAAGGAGAAGGCACTTTAAGAAGAAGAAGAAATCATTTTCCCCGTATGGGGATTTCCCCGGATGAACTTGGGAAGTTCAAGTTCTCAATACAAGTTTATATTATATTTCGTATTTCTCAAACGAAAAATAAACATTTTTGGAACTTCAAAAAAATTATATTATAAGAAAATTTATAGTAGGGGAGCCCAGGATGCTAAATGTGGATTTACTCGAGCGTCACGGGAACCTATTAGAATTGGTAGATTAGACCATAGCGAGAAAAAAAGGTCCTATAATGTTTTCACTTTTAGCGGTGGGGACGGGTTTTTTGATTTTTTTTAATTTAAAAAAGAAAAAAATTGGCTTGGAAATACTCAAGCGCGTTAGATATTGATATTTTGCATGCTCCAGGACGTCACTGAAAAAAAGTATACGTTAATCTGACGATTTAAGTGGCGATTTAATCGCTATGAAGAAAGGGTAAAAAATTAAAGTAATATTATTCGAGCGCGTCAGATTAATATATGGGGGGGTTAATTACAATATAAGAAGTCCCCATTTCGCTAATCTGACGATTCGAGCTCAACCTTAGGAAATTATGGATTATTCAAATTTTCCAGCGGGGCCCCTGAGCGCACCCACCAACCATAACTGCTCATATTGACTAGAGGTACTAATGAATAGCTAAGGTACCTTCCCTTATAGTAATCTGACGCGCTCGAGTAAATCCCAAAATCCCCTCTTGGCCTCCCCTACTATTATGAGCTTACTTTAGTTTTAAAGAAATATACATCCCTTTACTGACACCCCGTAAAATAAAGAAATTGTTGCCAATCACCTTTGCAATCTATTTGGTTTCATTAACTTTATGTTCGAAGATAATTTTTTTTCTAGTAGTTACACGCGTATTTTTTTCGTTTTTTTTCCATATCGAAATCAAATGTTTAAAAATACGAATATTTGCACAAAACTAAGATAAAAATAATCAATTAACAAAAATATTAAATTTAATGAAGTAGAGCAACTTTCACTTCGGTATGAAGGAAAATCGAGCGTAGAGCACACGTCAGAACGCTCCGGCCCAAGGAGCGCGACTAAAGAAATTCGCTAGGATTTTTCCTAATTATTTTAAATATTTTTTTAATATTTAAAGAATTATCAGAATTCAAAAAAAAAATTTTTTAAAGGATTAATACTCATTGGTCTTCAACCAACTCGAATAAATTAATGGAAAAAATAACTTTTAGCAGTATTTATCAATAGATTTTGTAAGGCAAAAAATGGGAAATTTAATGAATTTATAACGTTCTAATTAAGAAAATCATAAGTTTTTCGGCAATTGTATTCAGCAGTTTTTAATAACGACTATATAAGGATAATAATGTGCTGATCAGATTGTGTAAATTGTAATCGGTTGCAACGTAGTGAGTGCACAAACTTAGCTCGAAATGTCTTTGGGGGAAAGAGACTTATCTTGAAGGCCTGATTAAGGTAAAATAAAGTAACTTTATAAATGTGAAAAAATTCACACGCATTGCGTATATAACACTTATTGATAAACAAGAAAAAAAAATTCAGTTTATCATTTCATTAGCCGGGAAAAAATTGTCAAATAACTTGTTGAAAACGCAATTTTGCTAGACTGCAGCCTTAAGTAATATGACTTCTACCTATATTATACCTACATTATTATTCCTATTGTAATACTTTTAACATAATAATATTATATTTTAATTCTGATTCCAATGTTTATGACAAGAACCTCATTCATTCATATTTCTAAGTATTAAATATTAGTGTTTATTTTTATACGAACATAAAAATAAGTACCTAAGTCAATCAGCATTAAATCTTGACCTTTTCATAGACTAGACTTTGACAAGTTATTTTGAATAGTTCTCACGGCTTTAGTCTAATAAAAAATACTTATTTTATATAGGTAACTAAATTGTTTTTAAAAATAAATGCATATCGTATATGTTATTTTTTATTTTAATCTATTAACATTTTCTCTCCTAATCTTTTGAATTTAGAATATTAATCAAGCAAACTAGTAACAAAGTGAACATGCCAAATAATATCGTACCTATAAGTACCTATCAATATTTTTTATCCTTTCTATAAATTTCGACGAAACTCAAGCTCCCAACAAAAACAAAACTACTCTACCATTAGCAAACATAGTTTTTGATAACTTAGCGTTAAAATCTAAAATTGGTACATTTGTACCTATTGAAAATATACAATTAGCACAAGACTGAAAATATTTATACAATTAGAATACCGAAATCAAAATTCATTAAATACCTCGATGTTCGGAAAGGTGCGTCCATTAGCGAAACACAGGATTAGCACACCGGTGTTACATTTGGTCCAATATGGACGCCATTTTGATTGCCATTAAGATAAACTGGTTAATTACGATTTTCCTTACACTATCTTTGTAATATTAGTGTATGAATTTAGGAGTTTTGTTTCGTTGTCTATTTTTTTACAGATATAGGTACTTTTCAGGTTAACCAAATATACCTTTTACGATTTTTCGATTCTGTTAGATAAGCGTTTAAGCGAATTGTTTTCAGTTTTAAATCGAATTTTCTATTTAGTACCCTTAGTACCTAAAGTGTTGGTATTATCTTACAATAAACTTATCCTTTTATTTTATTCAAAATACTACTTCAGTTTAAGAGCTTCTTATTCCTTTCATGTTACACAGTTTCGCAATAAATCCAATTTTACCAAACCTTTCTTTTATAGGGAAAAATATTTCACCATTACCAATAGCAACGGAAAAACATAGATATTATCATCCAGGGACGCCCCGCGGTGTCTATACGTACATAGTTCTCTATAATATCTATACAGACCATAGATTATAAATAAACTAGAAGCCGCAAGGATTCGTGCCTTATCAGTATTTATTTTTAAAGGAAGTACGAAGCAATGAACTCTACATTATTCCTTCTTATCTCATCCTTTTAGCGATTTCAGTACAATTAACAGTTTTTAATATCTATTCTAGATATGATAATTAATAAAAGAGGCTAATTGAAATATTGCGGCTGAAAACTTGTATTGATAAAACATCAGAAAAGTTTTTAGTTTAATAAATTATAGATTAAACTTTTGTCTAACGGTGATAAAGCTTAATAATATGCATTTGAGTTCTTTTTGCAAGCCGCGATTTTTGAGCGTTTATTTCTTCCCTAGACGTTGTAAATATGAGAACGTTTGTTTTAAATAAATAAATAAAACCCTATCTAGTACTCTATATCTCTACTATATACATAGGTTACATTCGTGACTCAGGTTTTTACGCATGCGTGCTTTTTCGCCGAAAGTAGATGGATATTGGGGTTTTTAGGCCCTGAAGGGGTGCGGGGTGAGGGAGGGATGCCCTAATCTGTGTCCCTTTGAGCCTCCCGATTGGAATTTAGTAATCATATTAAATTTTAAATTACACGTACAAGTTAGGGTGGATAGCAATTTGTTTCCTATTAATAGTTGTTTACTGGTTTCTAATAGATGGCGGTGGGGCGCGCGGTCTTTAGAATATGTATTATGGTAATGTATATTATGTGTAGGCGATTCACAGTAAAAAACAAAATTTTTACTACCTACCTAACAGTTATTTTTCGTGTGCAATTTTTCGTACCCAATAAAACAACCGATAATTCATATTTAAAAGTTTATTTACTTCTCTAATCTGTACATGGTACAAACTGTTTCATACTACATTACGCTAACTAAATATCGATATAATAAAGACATCATAGCTATAAGACTATACACTAAATCGACTAATAATATTACACATTGGCATCGCCGGTTATGTACAGTAAACTACCTACTTTTCCTTCTTCACCAAAACTAAACAACTACATACTGTCTTTAGGTATCATCAATAAACCGCGTGCTCCGGAACCTCGCGTCCCAGAAAGAACAGGCAGCATCAGCGCAAAACGACAGCGTCTACGAGAAGCTAAGGATGTTCAATGGCCAGGCGGCCACGGGCTGGTGGTACCCCGGGCTGCCAACCGCTCCTGCAGCGCCTGCGATACCAGCCCCACTGCCACCACAGTTGAACCGACCCACTGAAGAACACAAGCGAGGTATGTGCTGTGAAATGGTCATAACTTTCTGCAGCAAAAGCGATTAAATATTGGAACAATTTGGCAGTGTAACTTTTTACAAAAAATAAATACTATTATCCCAGTATTGAATTGATAAAAACATGAATACATTTGCTAATTGTATTTCCTTATTTCCGTATCTATTGTGTATATAAAGGCATACAAAGCACTAAGATATAAAGCACTATCGCAGTGAAAATAATATATATTGATACAGGAAAAAATTATTGAAAAATTTTAAGTGTTTTAAAACTCAGTTCAACATCACTGTCTATTCTTATCCAACCTTGCAGATTTAAAAACTATAACAATATCTATATTCACAAACAGTTAGATACTCTCGCAAAAGACGTGTTATTTGGAACTATTCACACATTCAAGTATATTATGTAAGGTGCTGGGGTCGACAGTTGGCGCTACCTTTTTCCATTTCACTTTGACGTGAGGCGCGAACCTTGTCTTTGCTTGCCTTAAATTGTCGACTAGGGTTGAAAATGTTATTATGATACTTATATTAGCTAAACTGAGATATAGACAGTTATATTAAATTATATATACTGGATACGTAATTATAATTACTTCTTTTATACCTATAAAAACAGTGGTCAGTTATAGTAGTAAAACTAATGTTTATCGATACTAAAAAAAATACCAATACCTATCAAATAACGCTCTGAAATATCTAATTTCTATGTATTTTCCAAATGCCATGTATACTGTATTCTATATTTATAGGCATAAAATACTAAGGGTAGCCCTAAGAGCCATTCCTTGAATGATATTGGTGTGGGGTGTGGAAAGGCGAGGGTCTTGCTTGTGGCGTGCCAGATAACTTCTTTTTGTGCATGCTCCCCTGGTACTTTTGTTTTACATTTGCTAAAAGATCCAGGTTTTGTATATAAATAATATCTTTTTATTAGTAAATAAATAAGAATAAAACGTTTTGATTATAAACTAGTATTTTATATTAAATATGGGCATTATGAATTATCAAAACGTCCTATAGTTGCCAAAGAAGTGCTTGCATCTCTAAAAAGATTTTTTCAAAGAACTACCAGCAACAACAATTATTTTAAAATGTTACCTTATAAATCTATCGTTTACTATAATATCTCAATATCAGATCATTCTAAAATATATAAAAAAAATCCTGCTCTTTCAAATTGCCAATCAAATTATATTCACACATAACACTTATAACTTCATAATTGGTGAAAATATCGTAATATACAAAGGTTAGAGAAATGTTCTCAGAACGATTTCTTCGTTTCCGCTTATCAATTACTCTGATCTGAGGTAATTTCTCGTGAACCCACCTCCTGGGCGTTGTAAATTTAGCCTCCTTAGTTCCTCCGGTTGTGGGAACGAAAATATTAGTGCCGAATCTGCTATAGTTATAGTAGTGTTATGTATGATTTGAATATTAATTGAAGAAAAGTTTGCTCTAAAGATCAATGAAATAATAATTTTTTTTGAAGGCTAGATTTTAATGGATAGGTATTTGATGAAACTATCCACATGAATATTAGTGTATGTTGAAGAATGGCTTGACCTAAATAGCAATTTTAAAAGAATTGTTTTTGATGGATATTTGTAGAATCTATGTACCTATCCAAAAACAAACAAAAAAGTTTTGACAATCTAAAAGTACACGTTTCAGTATATATTTAATTTCGTTTGAGCTTATAACGTAGAACAAAATCTTATATTTTCGGGTTCTTGGCAACAGGCTTAAGTTAAATATACAACTAGTGTACAAAATTAAAGAGAAAAGTCATGTTGGAAGTTATAAAGTTTCCGCGTTTGCTGATTAACACCTCATGTGATGCGATCGTGACGGGAAACCTTATCACACTGCGCCAAAATGCTTTTATATGCTTTTAGATGCAATTCATTTTTATCTTATTACGAAATGTATACGACTTCAATTTGTACAGCTTTGAAGCCTTTGCATTGGTTGGTGTTGTAGTTTCAAGTTCATCGAATTTTATTGATAGGTACTTAACCCAATATTTTAAGGAAACAGTTATAGGTATACACAATATTATCCGTCTGTTTTAAAATATTTTATCTAATGTATAGTTTTTCATACCTGGATATTTTTTTTTCCACGAAAACGTATTTTTACATTCCTCTAATCAATCACTAATAATTTTTAATTTACCTGTCCTAAAACGGCCACTAAATGAAATCACGACAACCATAAAATAGAGATAACATTACGCTGTGTTTACAGGTTGGTTACACAAATAATTGCACAAATTGCTTGCGCAAACCGGCTTAGAACATAAACACAATAGTGTGTAGCGCGGTTTGCAGCGCCGATAGCGGTCAATCGATGATAGCAACCATTTGATAACAATGCGTTTTATGAAAACTTGCTTTTTGCAATTTTGCTCGCGTTTCTTAATATCACCGGTTAATATGAACTAAACAGAATTGCTAGGTATAATAATTAAATGTTAATATTATGCAGGGATAAACACTTAAAAATCAGTTCAAATTAGGAAGGTACAAGAAAATAACGTTTCATATATTTAGTTTATATTATCTACCTGCGAGTGTATTATGTACCTACCTACTTATCTAAAGTTTTTATACAACCAAATTACAAATGAAAGATAGGCAGTCGTAACTTTTGTATTTTTTTACATAAAAATGATTTTCATGAAACTTATGCTTATGCATGAGTAATCAAGTTCATTTACATATTGTGAAGTGGACGCGCCATTTCGTAAAAATATAGATTTTTGTATATTTAGAGGAACCATTTTCTTGTAATGCCATTAAATTAAGGAAGCTTCTTACTCGTTAAGGTTTAAGATATGGAATAAATAAGACTACCCCATAAGTTTTACCCGCTTATTACTCGTTCAGGTTTAAGATATTGAAGAAACCTAACCCCTGAATGAAGTTTTCCATTCAAGCAAACTTTTTAATGATTCCAACAAAAAACACAACAAATGAATTGTAAATCGTGTAAATTACCACAGCGATAGAGCCTTTATTGCTATAAGCCACTCAGTTACAAAACTCGGCAAACCGTTTCTATTCCACTCGAACATTAAACGCTGAATTATGCCACTATCGACACAATCGTTATGAATGAAACAATAGCATTTTAATTGAACTCGTCGAGTGCTACAGTGCAATTGACTTTAAAATCGAAAGTGTACTCGACGGAGTAACACGTGTTGAAAAGTTAATAGCTGCGTTCCGCCTCGCTGGTTGCAATGTTTGATTTGAAATCGATATCTTTTATTCGATTCGCGATTTGCAAGTACTCCCCCTTAAATTGAAACGTCAATTGGTGCAATTTAAGGAGCAGTTGCTGTTTTGGAACGCTCCATAGATTAAAAATATTGTCGTGTCTTTTTAGAATTGGAATATCTTTAAATAAATATGTCGGTTTAAAAATGTATATTCTGACCCACTCTGACCTGACCTATATACAAATATGTTATCAAAATTTTTGCTTTTTCAATAGAAATAGATCCATTATTGTAGTGCTACGATTGCTTTGAACGGTCTCTCTAATTACATGCTCTAAAACTTATTCAGAGCCTAACGACAATCGAGAAACAAAGCGAACAAAGTAATTATCGAAAAATATATTTTTCGACATTTTCTTCTAGCTCCGAATTACTGTATAAATTAGAAACATTTCATTAACAACAGTTCGCAAACGGCAATTGTCTCTCCAATAAAAACTAAACATTATCTACCCTACTAAGTAATTTAGAGGACCCCAAATAAAGCGAATGCTTGATTACAAGTGACCAACCGGCGTGACCCATGTTCTCCCTCGACGGTCGTAAAGTGTACAGAATTAGTCGTACAGTTTCGCTCACGAGGGATCTTGCCGAGTGGTTGATCTTTGATTATAAATAAGGGCACAGGGCGGCAATGACATGTCATTAAATTGTAATAAATAAAGCTCTTAGTAGCTATTTGATACACAATATTGGGAGAGGAGCTTGTCGGCGCGGGGACCCCATGTGAATTGCTTCTTTTCAATTTGTTCTGTAGAGACGTGAAGTACGAGCTTTCATCATTTTGTTTGGTAAATTTTGCTGGGACATGTTTTTTTCTTTTAGATGTTGGAGTTTCTGTCACTTTAAAGTTTTATATTAATAATTATGTCTAAGAGGTTTAGCATGATTATTGGTGTTGCATTACTTTAAAAATGTAATGTAGGTACTGTGTACATATGTATGGTATATAAAAGCTTACACATTCATTGTTATTGGTCAATCTGTATTGATGCAATCTAAAGCACTGTAATAATGAAATTACGTTTGTAATGAGATATTTTATGTCGCAATTAACATTTAGCCCCAAACTTGAGTTACGGGAACGCGTCGAATTAGGCGAAATGCGTCTTGTCCGACCGGAGGAGGTCGCGGGTTCTGTTCCGTTCAAGTTTAAGAAGGTAGCGATTTTTATTATAAAAACATGATATAACCTGAAAGAAGTCAATACTTGATAAGAGTAGCCAA
This sequence comes from Colias eurytheme, assembly GCA_907164685.1. Lineage (NCBI taxonomy): Eukaryota > Metazoa > Arthropoda > Insecta > Lepidoptera > Pieridae > Colias > Colias eurytheme. The sequence continues at coordinate 9,164 of CAJQZN010037243.1, read as the reverse complement.
AATGCAAGATAATACCATTGGACAGACGGTAAAGCAATACCTTTGAAGTCAAAAAGATCGGAGCTTTTAAGAAAAAAATGTTTCACATTGAATAAAATAACACAATCCCATACGAAACAAAAAGAAGAACTTTGTGTTTCTTTCTAATTTCATATTTAAGTTATCATCTTCTTATCTGCAAGATAAGTATATAAGTAGAAAGGTTGTATCAACTTTATGAAAAATCTCACAAATATCACAGATAATTAAAAGCTTATACCTCCCGTCGCTTGTCCCTCAGCTTGAGTGACAGTATCGATCTAAGATAATCGCCGAATAGTCCCACCTACGTATAGCCTCGCTTCGCTAGCTCCACTCTCCTTATTTCCACCAGTTTTTTCCCCTTTTCCCACTATTATTCCCCGTTACATGTTTCTCTCTTGTCCGTTATATTGGAAAGTTTTTCTTCAATCATTTGTGCGGTTTTGTAGGTCGTTATTTCGAATTGTGTTGAGGAGCGGTGGATTTTTTTAATGAATTCTTTTATGTTTCCACGGTAGATGTCTGGATTGAAAATATCAATCTTTGTTCCCTTTTCGGTTTAAGATGTAAAAGAGAATTGAAGCTTTTCATTTTTATGCCTTCTATTTGTGGTTATAATATGTATATAAGTGGTTTCTGGTCGAATTGATGTAATAATTGATTGGTTTTGAGAGAGCATCTTCCATTTATTTTTATATAAAAATATATTATGGCTACTATTATATATATCTACGGTCTACCTACTAGGTATACTAGGAACACTATTATCTAAATCTGTTGAAATAGTAAAAGCCACTACACATAACAGTTTTCAATGCCATCACAAGACTGAACTTTGCCTTCTATCAAAAACATTTTAAGAAATACGTATCGAAACCCCTTGCTCATTTGTGCAGAGGGTACAATCAATCAATCATAATTGTCAACCGATTGGAGACATCCATCATGGCTCGAGTGTCGTGGAATCGGCACAGTTTAACTAGAACACGGCTGTGGAATTAAATTCGTTGTTGGAATATTTTTGGAACATTATATCAAATATGTTACCATCAGTTACCATCATATAAAAAGCAATTATCTCATTTCAAAATTACTTCTCTTGATAATCAACGGGTACTTCTTGATTTACTATTTGCCTTAAAATTGTTCAATGGTAAAATCGATTGCCCCCAAGTGCTGCAAAAATTTAACTTAAAGGTCCCTTCCAGATATCCTCGTAAGATTCTATTGCCGCTGTGTCCTCCTCAACGCAGAACCGTATCGGGTCGGAACTCACCCATTCCGAGAATTTGTAAAACTGTAAACGACTACAGTGAGTTTTTTGATATATTCGTAGATTCCCCCAACAAGCTCCGCAAAACTTTTAATTCACCTTTTAAGGAATAGGATAGATTAAGTACATTAGTATATATCATTGTTTTTTTTCTGTTTATCGCTAATTGTATACTTTTAAACTTATTTTTCGCATGTTGTGTTTACCTGTAAGTGTTTTTTTACATTGACCTTATAATTGTGTATATGAATATTGATATGTTATATGTAATGTAAACAAACGTTGGTAGACCAAAATAAATAAATAAATAAAAATGTAGGTTATAGGTAGGTATCTAATGGGCTATGCTCATTTCGAGATAAAAAAGGGTGTTGGTGAAAATTGTAGTTCAACGAACATTTCTTAAATTGTGTCTTTTTGTGTTTAAGTAAATTGATAGGAATTAAAATAACATTACTGTGTTCAAATATATAGATGCCTAGCTTATACAATATTAGCTGGAATGAAACTTGGCCGTTATAGCGTAACAAATCATCCACAAATATATTTTAACGTTAAATTTATTCTTTTGATGTGAATGCTGGCTATAAATTATGTGGAATTATCCATATTAAATTAAAATATTAGAACCTATACTTAAAAACATGTTTCATCACACATTTTTGAGTACCTACATAAGCTATTAATAAAATTATCAATTACAAGCGTACGAATAAAATTGTTTACCGAATACAATACATCCAGCCTCCAACAGAAAAAGTGACAGATTGCATAACTAGCCCACTATTCACTGTATCCAGCGGCCCATACAACCATTACCCGGGAATCGAACTTGAGTACTCACCATAAAGCAAATTAATCAATTAGCCAAGGGCATGTCGACATTAGGAGCAAACGTTTAATTTTGTGTATCACCCTTGTAAATGCCCAACTAGTATAACTTGAGCCGTGTGTACGTACTACGTTCAAAGAAGCAGGGGTCATGATGACTGGTCGTAGTTTTTCTTTGGGGGTTGCGTATCGCTGACGCATTTGTTGATGGTAATACAGGGTATGTTGATAGTTCATGATGAAGTACTCTTTACATTTGTTAGTATGAACGTTTTGGACTGTCATGATAAGGGTAGTTCAATTCTGCAGATCTTGAGTCTCTATCTCTCCCTTTCATCAATCTAACTATTATGGAAATAAACAACTAAATGGTTAATCTATTTAGAATTACCACATGTTGTTTGAAGAAGCAAAATGATTTTCCTATAAGATTTTTTTATGAAATATCGCAATTGTTTAATTAAAAGAATTGTTAATTCTTATTAGAGTGTGTCCAATAAGCTCGTCTTATCTTACAAAACTTATAAGCATAATCATCGTATGAGTCCGTCAAAAACTTACCAATGTTTCCCTATTTGGTAGTGCTTAACGAACTGACGTCAATCTGAAATTTTCTACATTTCCTGCAAGGAACACCATAAAATTAACATCTTACCATCAGTTTCCAAACTTATGGAAACCAGAACACAGAAAGTCCAATACTTCCCTATTCACAATAAAAAAATAAAAACTATTTGATTATAAATAATTATATCCTATTATTTTACTTATAAATATAAACATAAAGCCTGCCATTAACCACAATCTATTTTAGCAGATGCCCTCCAATCAGAAGCTGGATCCGACGGGAACAGCGAGCACGCATCATCAGGGGACGAGGACTCCCAAATGCGGCTCCGGCTGAAGCGGAAGCTGCAGCGGAACCGCACCTCCTTCACTAACGACCAGATAGATAGCCTTGAGAAAGGTACAGGTATATTCATTGTAGTGGTTAGTGTGTAGACAGTTTAATAGGGGCGTAGAAGGGCGTTAGGTATTCATTTCTGTTTATTATTAACTATTTATTTATAATTATAAATGATTCTTTCTTTCTTCTTCTATTTAGATTGTTGCTAAAATAATAGAATATACCGACACCGGTTTGAATCTATGATAAAGAGTATGGGGGTTGCTTCGAATAATACACACAAAATTTTTTATCCAAATAGTAATAAGCAATAAACATTAACTTACTTGACATAACAATCTATAAATAAAACATTACAATAACATATGAGAAAAACCAGATTATGATTTATGCAAGTGATCCGGCAACACCCCACAAAACTAATAATTACCACTTGTAAAACCCAGTTAAGGACATCAAACACTCAAGACACCCCAGAGACCTCATAAACCTATTTGGGAATGTCCCTCTATTTATTATTTGCAATAACTGTTATTAGCAAATAAATATTTTTTCCCGTTGTTTGCTTTGCTCTCGGCCCGTGGCATTCTGCCCAATTATCGGCTCGCGATAATACTGGCTTCTGTTTGTCTCATACTATTATTGCTTTTCTTATTTCTTTTATGACAATCTGTATTGATGAGTTTTGTTAATGTTTACGATCTTACACGGACTCTTATTTTACGGTACTGGATTATATAAACTTACTAGACTACAGTTCTAACCTATTTTTATTCTTACTAGTTTGTATTCCAAATGGATCAACCATTTTTAATTCCAACTAGAATGTAAAATACCATAGATACAATTGGAATGCAAACGAACGTATTCAAAATGTGTTCGATTCGAAATTAAATTTTGGCGCGTTCCACAGAGTTCGAGCGCACGCACTACCCGGACGTGTTCGCGCGGGAACGACTGGCCGAAAAGATTGGATTGCCTGAGGCACGTATCCAGGTAAAATAAACTCCAGTTTACGCCGCGGTAAGGTGGCTCTATGTTGTCTATGCCTAACAAAAGGAGTCGAATGGCGCCGCGGCGAGCGGTCAGTGTGTACTAACTTTGGTTGCTAATTTTAATCATAATGCGTAGCTAATTTGTTTTAAGGTTTTAATTAAGATCTCGTAGTTGTTATTAGAAATTAAACACATTAGCGTTTATACGTTGAAATGCACAGTTATGTGCACGTGTGTCTACATTAATTAACATTGCATGTTGAAATTAACTGGTAACTTGTAAAAGTAAAATTTGATCAACTAACTTTCATGTCACATGTTCTTACATTTATTTATTTTATGAAATAAGTATGTTACATCAAACTTGTACATGTACTTTATCAAACATTAGAAGTGTGTGAGTAAACTCGAATTGTATTAATTACGGCGGGTCCAAATTTTGCATAAAAAATCAAAGCTCGTTAATTCACAGCTCGAATTAAATGTTTGGGGTGCTTTATTAAAAACGGACCATGGATGCGTTCATAAGGGCATGTTTACACTGCCTGTTTACATAGGCTCGGGCCGCATGTAGATGCGTCTTCAGCAAACAGACTAAAAAAACAAGGGCTATATTATAAGCTCGACGTGGCGTGTAAATATATGTCGATATGTAATACATAGCTAAATCAAACAGTTGGCTATTGGGGGATATTGTAAACATGTTTTTATTGTTTGGAATTTTCATACCACGTGTTTATCTTGGGTTATTTACCCATCTTTGCGTATTTGATCACAGTTAATGTAATTAATACTATATTGTCGCGTGAAAATATTATTTAATATGTACAACAAAATATATTCATTATGAAAACAAAACCAATTTGTACTCAGTTACACAATATAATGGCTTGGAAGTTGGTACATTAAATTCCTTCTCATTCCACGCGGAAACCGCGTACCTACTTACCTGTGTATCAAATATTACGAACTAAACAGAATTCGACTAGCATTAAAAATAGCTTACAAAACAAATTAGTTTTCAAAAGCGTACTCTCATTTATTCATCCAGTTAAAACTGAAGCATTTTATAAATATAAAACGAATACTTAATTCAAAAAAGCATGAAATATCGTCACTAAAACGTACGAGCTTCATTCAAGCATGTAAAACACTCGTGTGCCATTTAGCCAACACCGCATTAGTGTTGCCAACAGTTTAAAAGATCGTTTATCACTGAACTTGCCAACTTTTAAAACGTTTTAATGCAATATTTGCTACAAGCTTTTAACGATTTTAGCGCTAACGTGCACGAAATTGAATTAGACCGCCATTTCAAAAGTATTGGTGACGTTTTTTCGTTCGTTCGTTCGTTCATTTATCTTCGTTGGATTTTGTCTATGCTCTCAGGGGTAATTTAAATAGAAAAATATACCAGTCATAACATGAACATTAAACTAGTATTAAATAGTAAGCGAATTAATATGTAATTCAATTTACAGTTGAAGGATTCATAATTTATAACATTAAAATATGTAATAATTCAAGCTTCTTTAATAAGCATATTCAAGTAGGTACCTGAAAATACAAAAATGTAATATTTAAAACAGGTAAAAATAAAATTTATTAATATAGGTACATAAAACACATTTATTTTCTAAAAATAATAATTTACGTAAAATAAAATGCAAGCTATAGAAATCATATTTGTTTCTTTTATACGCGTCGAGAATAAAAACGTCGGCATTGTCAACGGTGCACTAAGCTCTTACATTAACCCCCGTCGTCACTTGCTATTTAACATTCGCAGTGCACGGTCACCGAATAAGCAGGGCTCCAGAAAAGACTTTACAAGTCTAAGTCCTCTATTGCAATATTAACTGAACATTTCAGGCAATGTAGGTTAGTGAATGTTTACATGATTTTAAGGTTTAAATGTGGGTTAAGTTTTATGAGTACTTTTGTTCTGAGAATGGCACTTTTTGTTTGATATAAAATGTTAATTTAATACTAAAAATAATAAAATTACATAAATAGCCGACTTTAAATATACTAGCATTCATAACAGGCATAAAAGATTCTCAGTTTTATAACAGCTCCACGAGGATTCCGATATTCTTCATAATCGTTTTAGAAAATCGTTTAAAAAGCAGCCCTAAATGGAAATTGTTGGCCGGAGGTGTTTTGCATATTTCAAGCTAGATTAAACTTTAGCATTTAGATACAGAGTTCAATTTCCATAACAGTGAGGCTTGCAAGGAGCAGATCGTACAGTTTCGACACCACGTGTCGGCGGGGTTCAAGGCTTTGTTGAAACGGTTCCGTAGGACAGCTTAATATAAAAGTTGGGAAAAATAAACGAACAAAGTAGGATGTCTGAAAGCATTAAAGCAGGGAAATTAAAATAAACACAATTTGTAACACGGTTTTTAAATAATTGCCTTTTATGCACTTATAATAATGTAGAGACTTAAAAGCGAAAATAGAAAATCATTCTAGCACCTAGTAGTCAAAGAATATAATGCATTGTGATATTAATTTCGTTTAGTGGAGAGTTACAAAAAGTATATTAAAAGGTCCGTTAAAAGTTTCTCTTTTATTCTAAATCATCACAAAATGAGCCACAAATACTCCAGTCTACCTTCATCTACAGCAATTCGATTATCCTCCATTCACTGTAAAATAGCAAATAGTCATCCCTCATGCCTCCGACATACCTACATCGATTATAAATTCAAATATTGTACGGAATGTTCAAAATAATATTCACCCTACGAGGGGTTGTATCGATCCTACAGCCTATAGGAAACGCGGGGTGGTAAGTTCCTGTAAAGAGGGGAGTGTTTTGAAAAATTGGCACCCACACAGCCTTTACTGAAAAATACAGAAAATACAACCTTATTCCTTTAGAATATGACTCTAAATTGAACATTAGCTTAACAGGCTTGATAGATTTTTGCGTCTCTGTTCTGTATAGCGCTATAAATGGATTCTATATTGGATTGGCGATTCTGGTCATGTTATTTATCTGCAATAGTATTTCTGTTTTAAAACATATTAAGTTGAATAGTAATAACGGCTAGTCATATAAAATTCCACATGTATTAATGGAAACAATAGATAACAAAGTAAAGTATGTTTATTAATCGTTCAGAAAATGACCAAAATATGTTTAATAAAGATGATTTCGAACGAAAGCCGCGTTCTAACGCATAAATTCAGAACGAATCTATTAAAACGGTAACGTAATAAAATAACATCGTGGATTGTTGTGGCTTGCCGGGAATATAACAGAATTATGGCAAATTTCATTTAGCAAACCCAGCTAACATTATTTCGTCCCAACTATGAGGGTAACAATTTATAAAGGCCAACGAAATGACAGAGGCGGCAAACAAGCTGTCAACGCTGTCACGTAGTAATGTCTATGGATAGAAAAAACGAGAGATGTCATAATATTTCACCGTTTATAAGGGTAGTGCACAATATACGACGTGATGTAATTTCGTTGCTGATTCTAATTTTCTTAAAAGGAAATAGACATAATGTTGTTATGTCTGTGGTTGTTTATATTATTGTTTCCTACGATTGGAAAGTTATTTGAATCATACGATTCATACGTCAGTAGGTATAGATTGGTACATATCCATACTAATATTAAAAATGCGAAAGTAACTCTGTCTGTCTGTCTGTTACTCAATCACGCCTTAACTACTGAACCAATTTGCATGAAATTTGGTATAGAGATATTTTGATACAAGAGAAAGGACATAGGATAGGTTTTTTCCCGGAAATCTTACGGGAACGGGTTTTTCTTTGAAAACGCGGGCGGAAAGCTAGTATGTTATAATTGTATAAAAATACACCTATAATAATACGATATATTAGTTTTCGAATTTAGAACAATAAATATAAGCATTAAGACAATTTTAGCTCTACTCTCTAAGAAATCGTGAAAATCTGCTGTTTTTGTCTCTACTTTTCCAATAAGTAAGTACCTACAAACAAAAACATATCAGCACTTATAATAATTCTTATTCTTATAATTCTGAATTAAAAAGACTACATAATAATGGATGGATCAAATAAGTATATAATGTTTCATGTTAAATATAACAAAAATATCCACGATAAAGCAATATCTCCCGCAATAATAAAAAACTAAATGTGAGTGCCCGCCCTTTCCCGTTCTGGTTAAAAGACCCTTCTTTTGCGAAACTTTTCCGAGGGACGAAATAAAATATTGTCGGCTACTCGCGATTTCGTCGAAGGCTCTGGCAATAATATTATGACATATTACCTCCTGGCCCCTCCGACCTCTTTGTACGTAAGCTTTTGCGTATAAATTTTCCTTTTTCTTTTACCAATGGAAATAAAGAAACGCAAAGGATACGGGGTAGTATATCGGTCGTAAAGTTCTATTCGTTATTATGTAACAAGCATTAGTTTTATATTTATATTCTTAGTATCTTCTTTTTAATATTTTAGCCATTTTATCAAACATCATAATATAACAATATAATCATATTTCTTCAAGTTCATTAGTAAATTATAATTACATCGTTCGTAGTCAAATGTTTATTTCATAATTCGACAGCAAGATATTACAATGTAACAGATAAAGTTGTAAGCTCACAGTTGGCATCGCAACAGTGACAAAGCGCGGGAGCTTGGGCGCCATATTGCTACGCCATGACTGTCGGAAGTACAGCGCACGTGAGCACTGCTTCCGGAGGCGCGTTCCGTTTCACGCAGTTTATATCATAATATTGTGGCAACGAAACTTAATATTTCATTTGAGATAACGTAATTTACTTAGGTCTTTTGAAAACAAGTTACATTAATAGGTATGTTTTGATAAAACTAAACATAGTTACAAAACTTTGTGGCGGAGGTTCTATTTAAACGTAGACAACGTAGACAAGAGTCACTAAATACAATTGTGCGTAATTGTTTAATCTATTCATACAATCTTTAATCATTATTTCTATTATATATCCGAATACTCAACAAATTACAACCTGAGAGATTCTCCTGTCGCTTTACTAGGGCGGGCAGACTCGCGAAGAATTTTTCGCGTGAAGATGCTCGGTCTGTTGTTGTACCTAATCATAGTCTATTTTACGTCATTTAGAACCAGAAACTAACATACAATATT
>CAJQZN010037241.1:26657-41411 GCA_907164685.1 Colias eurytheme | reverse complement strand
AAAAAAATTATGAGGCGTGCACTTTTGGATTTTCCAAATTTTTTTTTTTTATTGTAATTTTACGGTGATCTTAATATTTGCGTTTTAATTGATTTCCTTCTAATGCTCTGTTCTAATCATCCAAATAATTGTAATGCATGTCTGCCGACCTTGTCTTTTGTCGCTAAACTACTGTATCGAATTTGAAAAAAAATTTTGATGCTGTACGCAAGCGGCGCTATTGTGATTTCTTTTGCTAAAGCCTTTTGTGTTCATTCGTGAGTATTATTTAATTTTTAAGTACGTCAAGAATTGTACAAATACATAGTACAAATTTGTTTAGTTAGTAGATTAGTTAGAACCATCACTACATAGTATAAAATACATAGGTATATAGGGACAGAGAAAGCAACCTTGTTTTATACTATGTAAGTAGTGATTTTAATTTTTAAAGTTTAATTTAAAAGTGAAAAAAATTTATTCATCATCATCATCACATTTTGATTAACAATCCAAAGCATTGATTTAAATTAAATGCATACAGATATATCTACGTGTGTAATTTATATTCCATCAAGATTCAAGGTATAATGAGAATAAAATTATTATGTGAAACTAAGTGTCGCCGCACACGAGCCACTCGCGACAGCCACAAGCGCTGAGGCTGCCACGAGAAGTTAGAAGCGTGTAGCAGCCACCGGCGTCAACCGTGTGCGGCGAGTACATATATAATGTATGAAAAGGACAGAAAATATGCCGGTGGCGGCGTTTTGTGGCCGGTGGCCGGTGGCTCGTGTGCGGGAGCGCGGTCTGATCTCATAAGGCTACTCACCTACCTGCCGCAGGGGCAATATTGGAACAATCTCGGTTGCATGGCGGTCGGAGCAATTTCAGCTGTGCTCTAAATTGCCCCTGCTTGCCTATACACATCACAATTAAGGAGTGCAATTCCGCGGACTAAAATCCCTCGTCTGCGCAGGCCATAAAGGTCATAGATTAAAATATTTTACAGGTTTTTCGATCAATACAGATTACAGAGGTCAGAGAGCGTTGTTATAATATTATTTACAGTCATATGATCTCTAAATGCAATAGGTAATAGGTAAAAACAACTAGAAAATACTATGAGATATAATATATTTTTTATATGGCTTCCTTCACGTGTAGAATATGTTATCGCAGCGTTTGTGTTTTTTAAGTTTTTTTTAGTGTTTCTATGATTCATAGTTTTTGACAATTTTCCTATCGATAGTGTATGTAAATTCTTAAATACATATATGGTTACATTTGTATTTAAATTAAAAACATTAATTAATTGTGCGATTATAATACCTACGTTTAGAAATTTGATTTTACTGAATTAGCACTTTCTATGTAAAATTTTAAATCACAAAATTTTATACCTACTCGTTACTCCTTTTTCTTAATAATAAAGTAGGTAGTTAAGTTCAATAAACTGAAATAAAAAAAAATAATTGCTTTTAAATGTCTAAAAATATATTAGGTATCAAAAGCCAAAAAAATAATTTTACAATGAAACGATTATTGTGTTTTTAAGGTGAATAACTTTTAATTTGTAAGTAAGTATTTATCGTTTTTACAATAATTACTGTTTAAAAATACTGTTTCCTCAAACAATTCTTATCAAATAAGTTCAATATAGTGTTAATTGATTTTAAGGTTTATATTGTACGTAATATCGTATTTAATAAAATTAAAGCCTCGTATAAAAATTACTTTTTTCAATTCGTTTCTTCAGTGTTTCGCTAAACAAAATAAAAAATATATGCTACTAATCATATACATCATCATCACCATCATCACCACCGTCATCACCATCATCCCATTATGTTCTTACTGCTAGTTATCAATATGTGCAGATAAATTAGGGATCAAATTATTTCCTGCATCTTATTAAACAGAACCTAATATTGAATCATCCACTACCTTATCTTATATCTGTATCAATCTATCTTTATATAAAATTCTCGTGTCACAATGTTAGTTACCACACTCCTAAGAAACGGCTAGACCGATTCTCATTAAATTTTGTGTGCCTATTGGGTAGATCTTAGAAGCTCAAGTGATAAGAGAAAGGCCGAACGTTTGCTGATTGCTAGTAATTAGAAAAAATGTCATTTAAGATATTTTAATGCTTAAAATTTTCTTGAAAATTACTTTCTTTGAATAGAATATAAAAAATAATAATTTGTTTCAGAATGGCGCAAAAGTGAAGATGAGAGTTTGAAGATTTTCGGTGCGAAAGTGTCGTGGTGCATTTACATGTGATATAAAGTGCAATTATTTATTTATTATTATATTTTAGTGTTAGTGTTATAGTGTATAGTGCAAAAGTAAGTGCGCAATGGATCCCGGATACTTCAATATCGATAGAGAACAGAATCCGCGGGAAAGGGCTAATTTTTTCTCGAAAATATGCTTTTGGTAAGTAATATCAAATATGTTTGTATGCAGGTGCATTATACATCTGTTTCACTGATCGATTTTCTTTAAGGACAAGTAGGTGATCAGCTTTCTGTGTAATGCCAGACCGAGGCATTTTTTTTCTTCGTCTTCACCAGGAATCGAACCCAGGAGACGGTGTTTAGACGTAATGTGTAGTTTTTAGCTAGTTTACAGTTAAGCTTATATTTCTTTCTGTAATAATGAATAATAAGGGTATTATAGAAAATTGAGGTTGCAACTAACTATAAGCCCCGCAAGTTGATATTGAGATGGAACGTTGTCACAATAACAGCCGCGTGACGTCATCCGTCGAAACAAAGTAAAAATTTCTAATAAAAAGTATTATTCTAAGAAATTTCGGCACCATAAAAAAACTAGTTTTGTGTGCTGCTTATAAAAAAAACAATGATTGCACCCTTAAGTACGTAACTAATAATTATATTGTTGATGTGTAAATATGAAAATATTTTTTAATTAATGTTATGTAATTATAAATTTTTTTTGCTTTCCGCCCACGGCTTCGACCGCTTCGTCTCAAACCTAATAAATTATACACTAAAACCTTCCTATTGAATCACTCTATGTATTAAAAAAACCAACAACAATATAACTCAACAATAAAACAGGATAATTAGCGCGGGCTGAATTTGCGAACGGTACTGACATGACGGGTCGACGTCGACTTTAGTCACTAAGATGGCCGCCAATCGCAATATCAACTTGCGGGGCTTATAATAAATAATAATCTATAATTTATATGCTTTTTAACTGTAAAGTTTGTGGCTTAATGTTTAAAAGGTATAATGTATTACCATTATTACTTTTAAATTGACTCATTGAAAAATAAAACCCTTTTTTATTGAATTAAGTAATTTTTTCATGTTATAAAGAAGTCAAAATATTGATTGAAGCTGTTCTCAAACAACATTAATATTATTCTAGGTACACACGTCCAATCTTCGAGAAGGGCAGAAAAGGGCAGCTCAGTATATCAGATGTGTACAGGTGATATATTCAATATTTTTTACAGGTATTATAATAAACAGGGTGACTTTTATAGGTGTAATAGACTACAGGCCCATGATGAAAACATGTTATGGTATCTGTGTCATACTATTTCTATACTGCTTTTTAATCCATTATTCCGCAATGCCGTACAAAAATCATGGAGACAAGGGGAAAAATCTCTACCTGTACGTTCGAATTCTCATCTGCACTCAGGTGACAGCTTACAAGTGACGGCATAGTGCTGAAGCTTATTATTTTATGCTCTTATATCGTTCTAGATAGGTCACCTGGTGGTTCAAATGACCCATAACCACAGATCACAGAAACTAAAGGGAGATATGGTTAGGGGGCGGGGCCGGTGTCGCAGTAATATGTCCAAAAAAAGAACAAACTGTAGTGGTGCTGTATACGTACGTCACTTACAATCTAGTGTGCGAACGAATAGTCGCTCTTATATTTTTGTGTGATGACACGCACACAACGTGAAGTATTGTTTTGATTTTGTTTACTGCAGTTGTGTGCGTAAATTTTTTTATGAGACATGGTTTCGTACTCAGCGCAAGCGATTGGCATCTCTCTAGATATCTATGCCCATAACTTTTTCAACATGGGCCTGTAGTCTATAATAGTTTTAATGGGGTGAAAGTATAGCTCATTCGAAGTAAAAAAAGTAAACATTACCAAGCCGAAACTTGTTAGTTTCAGAAATATTTTATATTGTAACGATTCCCACCCAGGATAAATATTTGTGCGATGAACATAGATGTTTGCTCTGTGTCTGGGTGTTAATTATCTATATAAGTATTTATTTAAAATTATATATGTATGTTTATCAGCCATCTGGTTTCCATAACACAAGCGAAAATCTTAGTATGGAATAAGATCGTGCCCTGTGTGAAAATTTTCTGAAATATAAAAACAAAAAATATATAAAAATAATTATTTACATTATTTCGTATGTTTTTCAATAATTTTATTATATTGTAGATGTTCACCAGGCCACAGGGCGGCCCCGCGCGGTGACGTCATGAGTGAAAAATGGAGAGAGGAAATTAATAAGCAAGGTAACTTAAATGTATAACCTTTCTAGCTTTTATGCCTATTAATATGGAGTACTAGATTTCCGCCCGCGACTTCGCCCGCGTTATTAAAGAAAAACCTAAAAGCATAGTTCCCGTTCCTGTGGGATTTCCGGGATAAAAACGAAAGAGATATATCGTAAAAACCATATCAACCGCTATTTTCAAAATGGCGGCCGTGGGACAAGGGTGGCGACCCCACAAACTTGGTGATAGCTTCACACTGACCCCCCCTACTCATCAAAAAAATAAAATTGCGTCCTCTAAAAAATGCAACCCCAAATGTACCTTTTCAATGGACTATATGCTTGCTTCTTTCCGAATCGGTGGTAAATGTTAAAAAATATGTTATGACATTTGTTTCAAAAATGGTTCTAGAAGAAGTCTAATTGGATAAATACATAAATGTTTGAGTTTGAATGTGTAAGAGTAAGTATATGTTACTTATGGTCGTTGATCTTTGCACTGAGTATTAATAATTATTAATTATTAATAACTCGTAATAATTACATTTTAATTAATATGTTTACATTTTAACACGTGTGGTGCAACTTTATATATTATAGCTGATAAGCTTGGATATAAATTATTTATGTATTAAATATAATAATTTTCGATTAATATTATAGTGCATACCTAGGTTTTTCTAGAAAATTAATTTGGTTCTTTATATAATTAAATAAATAGACGAATAAATATGTAAACCAATGTGTGTTTTCGTAAGTTTTAATTTTTTACATGCATATAACAAAGTACTTATACAGTCAAATTGATAATCTCCTTCATTTTAGGGTTCCATACCAAAAAGGTAAAATAAGGTGCGTTGTAAAATATTAAAGAAAAAGAATAGGTTATTTGTACGGAACCCTTATTTTCGCGAGTTCGACTCGCACTTAATCGATTTTTTGATAAGTCATCTCGCAAGAAGATAGTTTAAGATGTTTCCCCGAAACACTTGTTCGAATCTTTAGACTATAGATATGTGGCAGTCGGATTGTATAATCCGCCGTATTATATTACGGCTAGCTGTTTTAAAAAACAGGGCCGTTTTGCAATGCGGCGGTTCAATATAAAATTCATATAAAAAAGAATCATCAAAATCGGTTCACGCAGTCGAAAGTTCGGTGGTAAAAAACTCAAAATTTTTTTTGTCAAATTGAAAACTTCCGTTGTTTTTGTAGTCGGTTGAAAACAAATAATAAATTAGTAATAAAATAAAGATATATATACAACCTAAATAAATAAGGCTAAATTGCTTTTAAAGATTACATGAAAATTAAATTACTGTTTATTGTCACTTAAATTATAAGAGTCTTTAAAGTGTGTTAAGGTAAACGATAATAATTTATTATTTAACTAACATACTTAAAGTACTTTTAATATTATCTTAATTCTAGTAACTAGCAGTGCCCCGCGGTTTTACCCGCAGTACTCCGCTCCTGTTGGTCTTAACGTGATGACATAGCCTATAGCCTTCCTCGATAAATGGGCTATCTAACACCGAAAGAATTTTTCAAATCGGACCAGTCTAGTTCCTGAGATTAGCTCGTTCAAATAAACAAACTATTCAACTTTATAATATTAGTATAGATTAATACGTATTTTTTTTGTTTTTCAGATAAGAAGAGGAAGCCGTCTCTATTGCGATGTATTATAAGAATATATGGTCTCAAATTTATTATAGCTAATGTATTATTTGCCATCATTGATACCTCGCTTAGGTAAGATCTATATTTAAGGCCTTTCTGAACTGGAGCGGTATCCTCTACCCTCGTGGTCTAACTATCCGAGATCTGCAGTACTCGGTCCGAGATCGGTATGCGATTAGAGTCTCTATAATATACTGCGTAAGAGATTTAATCGCGTGCCCATCGGGATACCGCTTCCCATGGCGGTAGCAGATACCGCTCTATTTTGAATAGGCCTTTAGTAAGGCTTTCATTAAATCGAGCAATGGTGTATTATAAAAAACTAGACTCACAATCGTCTATTAAAAATTCGTCAAAGATATCCCAGCTTTGTATAAAACGTTTATTGAAATTTAAACCTTATTTCGTAGCAGTAATGTTCAAAGTCGATTGTTTCGCTCATAAGAAAACTCTGCCTTATACACGCGTAAGCAGAGTTTTGCTTCAGACAATTTTTGAACATGATTGTCAGTCAAGTTGTTTATTATTAAATAACTGTAAGCTGTATCTCATTGTAGTAGTAATTGTACACATTTTGTTGGGTTGCGATCTGCTCCCGAAATTGATATGTCGCCTATGGGCCCGGCAAGATTGTAACCTGTTGGTCCGGGAGCCAGCAGCAGATTTTATGACCAAGTTCCTCTCAAGCGGTAATTAGTAAAATGCATCAAAGTATAGTATTATGAAGCCTCGTGAACGTCAGCTGGAGCTCGGTTGGGGGGAAGAGCGGTTGTAGCCTCCCGTATCAGCTGACGGTTTTTCCACCAAGATACAGCCAGCTGACATATATATTTATCCACAGTTACATATAAGGTATCATCAGGTAAATTTTTGTTTGAGAGGAAATAACGGAAAATAAATTTTTCTTTAAATTTAACTTTCATGTTCGAGACACCAGCTGACGTATAATACACCATGTTGTAACCAGCTGACTATTTTTTTTCGTTGAGATATTGGGTTAGCTACAATTTGACAAATTTTTAGCTGAGAGGAAATGAATGAATGAATGTATTTTTTTTCCTATGTGCGTGGGAGGCACCCCCCCAACCGAGCGCCAGCTGACGTTCACGAGGCTTTATAATACTATACTCTCATGCGTCTGACGAATTATCTCTTGAGAGGAAATAGTTAACCAAATTTGCACCTGGCTCCCTAACCATGTTATGTGTATTTAATAAAAATAAACAAATAAATAAATAAATTATACGCCAGTCGCCAATAGATATAGACAACATATAGTTTATAGTGTAGAACTTTGTACTTTGTAGTAGTTTTACCCCACCCCTTTCTAATTCAACTATACAAATTTGAATTTAATTACACCCTTAAATAAAATTGAACTATTGATCGATTGTTCTTGCTGATTCTTTTCAGCAGTAGCGATATTCCGAATATGTTTTAGTTTTTATAAACAATGAAGTGTTTATAAAAACTAAAACTATTGATAAGTTGAATGAAGGTAATGAATAAAACAGTTTTGAGTTTCGAGTTTAAATTTTAATTACTTACAATAATTTAATTTTGAAATAACTATATGAATAACATGTTTTAAACGTATTTATTATTTCTTTTTCAGAATATTAACACCAATGTGCCTCGAGGGGTTGATCCACTACTTTTCACCGTCACACGCGGGGGTGACAGTCACGGAAGCATATTTATACGCTATGGGGGTAGTTGGGTAAGTAGAAATGAAAAATAATTAAAAATAATCAAATTTTAAATTATTTCTTTCTTTCATTTACATTTAGTCTTAAAATAATTTGTGATTGGAACACTCCTAGTAAGCAAATACAGTGCTTGTGTCAGGAGGTTCCGCTCTTCCTTAAAACTATAATATAGAAAGAAAATAATACGATTGAATACAATTCAAAAACATATAAGAAAAAAATACGTGTGGCACTCGAGGACTGCCGCGGTAAAGCTATTGCATAGCATCTAGTTGGTTGGAGTGGGGGGTGTTAGGTTTTTTCGTTACGGAATTTTTAC
This sequence comes from Colias eurytheme, assembly GCA_907164685.1. Taxonomy (NCBI): domain Eukaryota; kingdom Metazoa; phylum Arthropoda; class Insecta; order Lepidoptera; family Pieridae; genus Colias; species Colias eurytheme. The sequence continues at coordinate 33,202 of CAJQZN010037241.1, read as the reverse complement.
ATTCGGTCGCCGCGCTCAAAGTCTAAGATAAAAGCTATGCAATAGCTTAAAAAACAGAATTTAAGAAAATCTCTGTGTATGTCTTTATGTATGTGTGTGTTATTTATATGTTTATAGACATACAATCAAATATCAACTGACTACCAAACAAGATAAATCACTAAATTTTTGGCGATGATGGCTTCTTCGATAATGAGATAAAGATATTATCTATAATTTTTTTTTTCAGTTTTATGGCCATAAACGCAACTTTAATGCATCCAATGTTGTTATTGTTATTGGATTTGAGTATGAAGATCAGAGTCGCTTGCTGTTCGTTGATATATAGAAAAGTAAGTTGTTTTTATTTACTAGAACTCCCTTATTGCAAGTCGGTTAAAGGAAACGTAGAATTTATATTGTGGAATAATGTTTTTCATAGATAAATTGTTTACGCTCGTATATAAAATTTTATCACATAGCAAATTACAAGTTTTTATATATGTACTTTAATATTTTTCACATTTTATGACATGCTATAAAACTAAAATTTACCATTATAAGTTTATTAAGTATATCATAAGTAAAAATGATATAGTTACAGTAACAATATAAAACACTGTAAGTGTTATTTGTTTTTTTTTGCCTGTTTTTTTTCCCCAATAAAAAAAAAACAACCAATCGATCATTAAATTATTTTTCAGCTGCTCCGTTTAGATCTAACCGCCGGGGGCAAAGCCTCCGAAGGCCTAGCGGGTCACGTGGTTAATTTATTAACAACAGACGCCCAAAGATTCGACATGGCGAGTATCTTCATGATGGACCTTGTAAGAACACCTATCGAGAGCATAATCATCGTCTATCTGATGTATAGGCAAATTGGCGTATCTTCGATTATTGGAGTCGCCTTTCTGCTCATGTTTATACCGCTGCAGGGTGAGTTTGAAGCACGTAGATTAGATAATTGGACTTAAAATCACGTTAAAAAACACGTGGGTATATTATAATATAAAATTTCTTTATATTTCATTCTTTATTTCTAAATAATGAAAAAGTGTTAAATAGTAAAAATTGTCCGAAGCAAAACTCTGCTTACACATGCATTAGGCAGAGTTTTATAGGCCCTTAATAGAATTTGAACGTTACTGCCACGAAATAGAATGCCAATTGCAATGAATGTTTTATAAAATTGCTCGGATATTAATTAACAAGCTTTTAAAAGGCGATTGTGAGTCTTGTTGTTTATAAAATGTCAAATGTTTTTATTTTTTCTGTATAATTTTCCTACCAAGTTAAGTAACTTTTTACGTAGTTACTTTTCCAAACTATCTTGTTTCTCACCTACTTTTAATCGATAAAATAAATCAGGTATGAGGTTGTTTCCTTTTTATTTTCCTCGTTTTATTTATTAAAATCGTTAAGGTTAAAGTTATAGGTTAAAAGTTGTCGAACAGTGTTTTAAGTTTATGTAGGATGTAGGTGGATTTCCTCGTCATAAATATAAAATCTATCTAATAATACATTATAAGAAATTAAACGCGAGGCCGGGTTAAATATAATTTGAATGTAATAAGAATGTACTGATATGTATGATACTGAATGGCTATTCTACACAAATTCTAATTCTATTGATGAAGTAGTTGATAACAAAACGCAGCAAGTCAACGACTATTAGCAAAGTGAAGGTAGTTGGGTCGAACGTCGTATAAACAACGTCCGAGCCCCTAGGCACGATTCGTACGAATGCGGTGCATCAAAGGAACGCGGCATTTTATAGTATTCGACAGCTAGCATGTTTTTACAGGAAATAGTGACAACTATTCATCCACAAAAATATTAAATCAAAAGTTACGTTTAACAACATTGATTATATTGATATTTCCAGGCTACCTCGGCAAGATATCGAGTCGTTTCCGTCGTCAGACCGCCGTACGGACGGACAATCGTATCCGGTTAATGAACGAAGTTATACAGAGTATAGAGGCTATTAAGATGTTCGCTTGGGAAAACGCGTTCGCTGGTATCATTGGGCAGGCGAGAAAGTGAGTGTAGTGTAAACTTAAGTGTATTTTAGTGTCAGTATACTGATAATTTGATATAAACTTATAAATAAATGTATAAAAATAGTGTAAATGTGAATTAAGTGTATTTTGGTAAGTGATAACTTAAAAAAAAATTATAATGACTAGCCAGGCGAGAAAGTGAGTGTAGTGTAGTGTAAAATTAGTGTCACTCTAGTGTTAAATTATACTTTGGATATAGAATATGCAACAGAAAACTTGACATTTTTTCAATCATTTAGGTGTTAGTTAACTTTGGGTAATAAATATTATAATATAAGGTTATTAAATTAGAACAGAGGCTAAAATCACCAAAGAACTACATACAATACTCAAAAAACATAATCCTCCGTCTGACGCAGTCAGTAAATACAGAACCTTTAAAATGATAGTGCAAATAACACATGTGTTGTAATATAAGTAATAACAGAATAAATATAGATCGTTATCTGATTGCATTTGATTGTTTCAAATGTTTCAGTAGCTTATCAGTTTACATGATGTCAGAAATCTTATTTAATAATTAAATAAGTATTTAACATGATTTAAAAATGGCTATAACTAACCGTTCTAAATATTTTTAATATTATAAAGCTGAACTGTTTGTTTGTTTGTTTGAACGCGCTAATCTCAGGAACTACTGGTCCGATTTGAAAAATTATTTCGGTGCTAGATGAAGCAAAAAAACCCGACTACAAAATTTACTATTCACTACTTTTTGGCGCCATTTTTTGAAGTGAAACTTCTTTAGGCGCGTTGAGAGCAAAAATTTTAAGGTCGCGCAATGGAATAATGCGACCATTCTGTTATCTTTGAATCTTGCCAAACAAGTTTCACTTCTGACACGTGTGCTCGGCACTATTTTTGGTTTATTTACTACATTTATTATTATTTCCTTCCAGGAAAGAAATGAACGTAATCAAGAAAATGTCCTGGCTGCGGGCCGTTATGATTTCATGCGTCAAACTCAACACCAAAGTCGCCATTTTCCTCAGTATTATTGCCTTTATCTCATTCGATAATGATTTGACAGCTGCCAAAGTATTTGTAATATTCTCATACTATGAAATGTTGAAATATACACTGGTCGATTTTTTGCCCCTGGCAATAACGTTCACGCTAGAGGCGTATGTCAGTGTGAAAAGGATGGAAGAGTTTTTAGTGTTGCCCGAGGTTGAGAATCAAGATGGCGTCGATTTGGTTAATATAGATAAAGAGGAGGTTAAGAGTAATGGCGTATTCGAGAAAATTGGTAATGGGTAAGTTTCTTCCAGGTTATTCTGTATTAGTTAGGCATTAAAATATTTTGTTTATCTTTGCTGCACGTTTAAAAGGCATAATCTCTTTTGATAAGACTTATTTTTATTGGAAGTTAAAGAACAACTGTATAATGATAGGTATCTAAAATAGCCCATTCAAAATGGATAGAACCTTTATATGTTTTTACAAGTTAATCTAGGGAAATTTTATTTTCAAATGGCAAGAATTATTTTTGTGTTAAATATTCCCTTTATCCAGAAAAACTAATAAATCATGACGCTTAGAACAATAGAATCGGATTATTTATGAAAAATGTATAAAAAAATTGAACAGAATATTATATATTTAAATTTTCTCAATTTTTATACATTCTTATTATATTTTCAGGCAACAAGCATACATAAAATCTGATTCCAATTTGGATCAACTCAAACCGGACTACTTGGTCAGTCTAAAAGATTTTACGGTGCATTGGAAGAATGCTGAAGACGAACAACTTGATAGAAAAATACCCGCATTGGCGGATATTAACTTAACGGTAAGTTGGCTAAGTTAGGGGGTATGTTGGCTAAGTTAGGGTTAAGTTAAGGGTCAGGTTTTAAGTTTTGTTTTGTTTTCTAGGTTGCGTAGGATACCCACAGCTCCTTCCCCGGGAGCCGTGGGTATCTTAGGCAAGATATCCCCACTTGAAAAAAAAACGATCGGGTTTTTATAGGTTCTTGATGTGTTATACTAACTTATTTGTCAGTTAAAATGACAACTAATGTGTGAAAATATACGTCAAAAATCTGAGAAATCTTAGCAAGTGGAGAATTAGGCCGATATACTTTAGAACTTTAAAATGTAGGTATGAAGAAAAACATTTGCCGATAGATTATTTTTTACTAGCAAGTAAGACTATAATAGATTCTTTGATCCGTTACATTTGATTATTATTTTTGTTTATATTAAACAATCATCTTAGTCTAAGATCACAGCAGGATTAGTGCGTTCATAGTTGTTTTGTTAAAACCAAAATTTTATGTAGGTATATTTATAATTAGAAGACTAGGTTGCCAGTCAAAATTTGGCCGCAAGCATTTTTAATAAAAAAAATTCTAATCTATTTTTGGGAAAACATTTCGTTCACTTTAAAACCAGTATTAACCAGTTTATCCTAAATTACATTCCAGATAAAACCAGAAACGCTAACAGTGATAGTCGGCACGGTGGGCGCTGGTAAATCTACGTTAATTCAAGCAATTCTAAAAGAATTAACACCGAGCAGTGGTGTAATGTCCGTTAGAGGGAATGTCGCGTATGCGGCTCAAGATCCTTGGTTATTTGATGCTTCGGTAAGTGTATCTTCATATTATAAGTAAAAATTGGTTGTCTGTAAAGTCGGTTTACTGACGATAGTTGAACGTGACAACGTCCGATTGTGCTTCTTTGTCGCTCGTTCCGCGCTCTCGCTTGCACTTCAAGCCTTACATGGAACGCCTCAGAGCGAGGTAACGCCGCATGAGTCATGTTTTTTCGTGCGTGCAGCAGGCTCTATCGAATTATAAGACGTTGTCACGTCAAAAAGCTGTAGATAGGACACCAAGACAACATTCAATCTTCAAACACGGCACACTAATGCACACACGACTAGACTTCAATGTGCGATGGCATGATTCAACTATCGTGAGCGAGAAAGAGACAACTAAAATTAAATGTGAAACAAAATTAATATCAAGAAAAAGCTTTACATACATTTTACAATGTATTTGACACACACACACACACAAACAATACTTTTTTCACAACAAACCTGCTAGAGGCAAAAACCAGAATAAATAATTATCAATTTTATTCTTCGAATCTTAATAACTTTTTCAAAATAATACTATAACTGTTTTGTTACAGGTTCGTCAAAACATCCTCTTTGGCCAAGACATGGATCTACGTAGATACAAGCAAGTTCTCAAGTGTTGCCAGCTTAAAACTGATTTGGAAATATTGCCACATGGCGATAAAAGTGTTGTTGGTGAAAGAGGTATAGTGGAGCCATTTAATAGGCAACATTTGACGTCTATCAATTTTATCTTCGCAGGGAGGTAACCTGCCTAAAAACATCGATTTAGGGCTGATTTTTCTATCGTTGGTTAAAACTTATTCATCGAATAACGTATTAAACTATCATTTGAAAAATGTATTCTAATTGTCGGTATTTGACAGTATACAGGTGACATTTTAAAATGTTCGTGTAATACTTTATTGGACGGATAAATTTTAACCAAGGATTGAAAAATCGGCCCTAAAGTGAATTAATCGACTTTGCATTATTATAGGTTAAAAATCAGAGTAACACATGATTTATAGAATAAATAAAATAAAAAGTGGAATTAGAAATGACAGTGATCAACTCTTGATTATCTTTTACTAGCTGTGCCCTGCTGTTTTACCCGCAGTGCTCCGCTCCTGTTTGTCTTAGCGAGATGATATATAGCCTACTAGGATTCCGCCCGCGGCTTCGCCCGCGCAGTCAAAGAAATCCCGCATAGTTCCCGTTCCCGTGGGATTTCCGGGATTGCGTCATTTTTCCGGGATAAAAAGTAGCCTATGTCCTTTCTCGGGTATCAAAATATCTCCATACCAAATTTCATGAAAATTGGTTCAGTAGTTTAATCGTGATTGAGTAACAGACAGACATACAGAGTTACTTTCGCATTTATAATATTAGTATGGATACTCGAATATAATCAAAATAGATACAGGTATAAATATAATATTTTAGGTACATCTCTATCTGGTGGTCAACGTGCACGCATTTCGCTCGCGCGTTGCGTGTATCAGCACGCAGATGTCTATCTTTTGGACGATCCGTTGGCAGCTGTTGATGCTAAAGTGAGTTATATTTTATTTTTCAACCAGATTAATAAAATGTTATATATTTAGATGCCCAAAAGAATAGGAGAGGTTTTGATGATTTTTTTTATATTTGATAGCTGGTACCTCCCGTATGGTTCCATTTTAATATAGCTTAGTTCTCTAGTTCACAATTTGAAGACTGTTTAGTTTTTCTGTTAATACTAATAGGAAAAGGCAGTTTCTAGAGAAAAGAGATTTCTTCTCTATAGAGAGACAGGAGCCGGCAAGAATTACGTAACTGACATATAATTTTATAACCCAAAACCTACCTTTTTCCATACCTACATCACATTTTTTTTTTCTCCTTTTTAAACTGATGTACGCAGCCAGGTCTATTATTTATTTATATATATG
>CAJQZN010037241.1:10998-26647 GCA_907164685.1 Colias eurytheme | reverse complement strand
GTCTATTATTTATTTATATATATGGTTTAAACTGATGTACGCAGCCAAGTCTATCAATTAATTATCTTAACCTAGGATATTGTCCCCCTTGCTATTTAAAACTGTTACCCGTACCCATCATACTCTATGCCATTTACCAGTTTATGCACCTTCTAGATGTCTCCTTAAAAAATATAAATTCCCATTGAACAAGTAGCATAGCCCTTTATCGAAACAACATAACACAATAGCTACATGGATATAGGTAAAATATATAATAACTAGCTTTCCACCCGCGGCTTCGCCCGCGCAGTAAAAGAAAAACCCGCGTAGTTCCCGTTCCGGTGGGATTTCCGGGATAAATCCTATCCTATGAGGCTATGTCCCGGGGTATAAAGTAGCGTATGTTCTTCTCGGGTATCAAAATATCTCTATACCAAATTTCATGCAAATTGGTTCAATAGTTAAGGCGTAATTGAGTAACAGACAGACAGACAGACTTACTTTCGCATTTATAATATTAGTATGGATTATTTATTGATAATATTTTTTTTTGTAATTTCTATATTTTGTATTTAATAAATTTAGTTTGTTATTATTCATTAAAATATACATTCCTATTGTACAGGTAGCACAAGCGATCTACGAAGAATGCGTGCGTGGATTATTACGCGATCGTGCCGTAGTACTCGTGACGCATCGCGCGAACTACGCGAGACACGCGGCCAACGTGTGCGTGATGCGGGCGGGACGGGTGAGTGACGTCATCATCATCATCATCATCACTGACACAATACCACTGAATTCGGAATAATACCAATATTATTATCCCCGCCACCGTTATCAAAACCAAAGGTCACATCTCTATTTATTTATTTATTTATTCTTCACTGTATAGGAAATACAAAATGAAGACGACACAAAATAAAAGATACAATCGGCATACAGTGGGCGGCCTTATGGCTATAAGCCATTTCTTCCAGGCAACCGTCGGGTAGAGGATAAAAATATAATAACTTCGGTAGTGTGAGCCAATAATTAACATGAGTAATAAATATTTAAATAAAATATATACTAACACATATACATAAATATTATATACGTATAGAATATAATAATCACATATATCTATAATTATCAACGAAAAAAAACGAACGATCACCACGCGAACTTAGGCGATCACAAGTCACAAGTCACGCTAGTATTTTTATCTGGCTCGAAGGACTTTCAATCCTTATGGTCCTTCGAGCCGGATTCTAACAAAAAAATGACTTGACATGTTATTTCTTAACATAAAAAAAACATTCGTTTATTATAAACTAGCTTTCCACCCGCGGCTTTGCCCGCTTTGTCTAAAACCAAATAAATTATATACTTAAACCTTCCTCTTGAACCACTCTATCTATAAAAAAAGCCGCATCAAAATAAAAAAAAAAAAAAGAGTTTATTTTCTCACATTGGTTACATTAAATAAGTACACATTTCCAATTACATATAAATAAGTGTGAGACTGGTGCCTAAACTAGGTAATAAAAATTGCCTGTATTTTAGGTCACCAGGCCCCCACTCCTCACTTCGTTGGATCACATTTTATTTATACTTGTTGAGAGAAAAGAAAACACTAGAAATAAGAAAAATTACAAAGAATATATAAACCACTATTATACCAAAGCTCAGTTGTAACCACCAGTCCAGAAAGCAAGGGTTTTGTATATTTTAAAATGATATAATTATCATTGTGTTTATTTAGGCAAAATTATTTTCCCATTACACTTGCACTTAGCCCTACGACCAACGACGGGTCTTGGGATCGAATGACTGGATATATAAAGCCAGTCATTCACTAAGTCTATAGAAATAAATAAAAAATACTTAATTTTAATGTATTTTACTTTCATTACTTAAGTATTACGTCCTAACAGTTAGCAATACCTCTGTATCCTCGTAATTCAAAGTAAGAAGCCATTCTTTCAAAACTAATTTTAGTTTATTTTTTGTGAGTGGATAAATGGATATTATTTGGGAAATTTTGTTGTACAGCCTTGGACCCATTACATAAGAGTGCCTACCCGCGATACAGGTTCTGCACGATTCTTGTTTAACTATTTTATTATTCCTACGTATAGTTGATAAGAGATGTTTATCATATTTTAAGTGTGCATGTGTACGAAGTATCATATTTAAGATATAAAGTTTCCGCACCGACAGGACTTTACAGTCAGCGTATAGTTTTGTAGTTGGGTATCTAAAATGTTTTTTAGTCATAATCTTCAGAATCATTCTCTGGGCTCTTTCAAGCTGTAAAATAGTTGTTTTAGGAGCCCCAACCCTGCGTTGCATAGTTTTAAGAGTTAAGATTTAAGCATACATAGGGATTAGGGATATGGGGACAGAGAAAGCGACTTTGTTGTATAATATGTACTGATTATATGTTTTATTGACAAATAAATTGAATTCCCTTACAGATAGTAGGACAAGGCACTTACCAGGAACTCAAAAATAGTGTCCCGGAGTTCGATCAGCTGATTGAAATGGGCGAAAAAACGGAAGAAGTGAAACAGAAACAAAAAATGACGTCTTATGAGAATAAAGAGAGCATGGTAAGTTGTATTTCTCAAATTAAATATTAATCGTTATTGCGGTGTAATTATTATATTTGAAGTTCTAGATATAACATTTTAAAAACAAATAACTAAATAATTATTTTGCTTCGCTCCAAAGATAATTAAATGGAATATAAGGGCCCGTTAGATCACGTGGTCTATCTAATGTCAATCCCATACATTCTTCCTTTTCTAACTTCGTTATCGTTTTTTAATTGTTACTTTGTCTAAGGCCGAAGGAATGTTAAACTTGATTAAATTCAAAAAAAAATACACATTACATTATTTTTTTCAACTAAAACTTTCTTTTCTATTTTTACACTTTATTATTTTTTTATAGGCCTTGATTTGAGATATTTTCATATTTTTAATTATAATTCCACACAAATCGTTTTCTTTACCGTTAATTTTCATTTATAATGTTACCTTGGATATTAGATACATACATATAAATTTCTTCAGGTGTACAACGCAATGATAAAAACGGACCCGATTAAAGTGGATAACATGAGGAGTGTCAGTATTTTAAACTCAAAATTAATATTAAAAAATAAACTTTCTATTAAAATAGTTTGTTTTCGTATGGTACCTTATCATTTTAAGATTAATATTAGTAGGAAATTATCTTTTAGAAGCCATGTTTATATTTAATTTATATAAAATGTATTTTGACGTATTCGTTGATAGTTGCATCTTGTTTTGTATCACATAATACATAATAGAATGTTGTATCACTACAAAACAAAGTCGCTTTCTCTGTCCCTATGTCCCTTTGTATGCTTAAATTATTAAAACTACGCAACGGATTTTGATGCGGTTTTTTTAATAGATTTCCGCCTTTCCGCTTTCCGCCCGCGGCTTCGCCCGCTTTGTCTAAAACATAATAAATTATATACTAAAACCTTCCTCTTGAATCACTCTATCTATTAAAAAAAACCGCATCAAAATCCGTTGCGTAGTTTTAAAGATTTAAGCATACAAAGGGACATAGGGACAGAGAAAGCGACTTTGTTTTATACTATGTAGTGATTGTATTATTTTTATGTCTTCCAGGAACATAGCCACATATTGCGTTCTCAAAGGTCAATGTCAGAGGTGTCTCAGTTGTCATTTAATGTCGACGCAGAAACCACTGGCCCGAAATATGAAGGTAAAGATTAATAGAAATTAATTTAAAAATATTTCGTCATCACTTTTCAGCTTGCTGATGTTATTTTTAGTTAAAATGATTAAATTTTTCTCTATAATCTTATACAAGGAACGGAAATTTTAATATTTTGAATCCGTTTACTTTATACATATTATGTTATAGTTTCCAACGATTCCACCTTTTTCGTGAGCTCGACAATGGATTTGTGCAGCTAAGAAACCACTTTTTCGAGCTTATACTGCGACATTTTGCGAAAATGGGATTAAAATTTACGGGGCGCAATGACTCGCGTTCGACAGACTTGACAGTTCTTCATCTGCATCCATTATTTCGTGGCAATAATGTTCAAAGTCTATTGTATCGCTTATTTGAAAACAAATAAGTGATAATATACGCATAGGCAGAGTTTTACTTCGGACATTTTTAAACGTGATTGTGATTCTAGTCGTTTACTCTAATTCAGTGTGTATTTAAAAAAAAATAGTATGTTTATAATATGTATAATTATTTTCTAGCCGAGGGCCAAAACAAAGGCTCCGTATCGAACAGCGTCTATGTGTCTTACATATCGAGTGGTGGGGGGAAGTTCACTTTGCTACTGCTACTTTCCCTGTTCATAGTAGCGCAGATATTCTACTCGTCTACTGATATATGGCTGAAGGATTGGTGAGTTTTTAAAAATAAGTAAATAAATATTTATTTTGCTTTAAGGGCCGATTTTTAATGCTTGGATAGAACTTATCCGTCCAATAAAGTATTACACGATAATATTAAAATGTCACGTAAACTGTCAAATACGGGCAATTAGAATACGTTTTTAAAATGGTAGTTTTATACATTATTCGACGAATAAGTTTTATCCAAGGATTGAAAAATTAGCCCTAAATGTTATTAAAATATGGTGATACAATTATATTAATAAGGTACAAACATGTTCAGCCAATACAATATAGAATGCATAATAATTACCTTATAGGAATTAATGGTCCGTTCGAGTTGAACTTTCCATGAACTCCTTTATGGTATAGAAGTTTTTTTCGTGTGTGTGTTCTCTCAAATCGAAATGATATATTAATTTATGCCGTCGTCACAAGGTTACGTTGAATTTTGTTGAACTGTCAAATGTTGCCAATTAAAATGACTACTATAGTTCTTATTATTTTAATAAGTGAAGTATCGCTGTTTACAATCAAAACAATTATGAATTTGAATTTTATGATTCTGCATAAAATGTTATTAATGATCAAAGTTTGATCATTGGTACACTAATATTTATAAAATGTTTTTCTTTTTAGGGTAAATCTAGAAGAATCAAATAGCGCACAAAATATAGCAATACGGAACTCTACTTTAGCGGAGCCTCCAGGTATGATTTAAAACTAAATTAGTTTTTAAGTTATGTATTGTTATTATAATTTTCTATAGTATCGATTTCTGTCTTCACTACATCACTACATAGTATAAAACAAAGTCGCTTTCTTAAAAACTACGCAATGGATTTTGATGCGGTTTTTTTTTAATAGATAGAGTGATTCAAGAGGAAGGTTTTAGTATATAAATTATTATGTTTTAGACAAAGCGGGCGAAACCGCGGGTGGAAAGCTAGCTTAAGAATATTTTACGGTCACCGTATGTTCAATTGTTATCTTTTATCTATAGATAAATTTGTTATTATAAGCTTCGAATTTCGAACTATGTCCGTTATGGCATGTATTGAAATGGCATGCCATTCATTTATTTATAGTGACCAAAATCATGCGTTTGTAAGTGGGTGTACAGTTTTGTTAATATCAAGTCCGTCGCTTAAATTGGATTTTCTGTTATTACTACGCATTTTTTTTACTACAGATTCAAAATTTTTCTTAAGTATGTCGTTAATTTGTGTGTATGTATCCCCAGTCGACTACGAAAGCTTGCCCCTCAACCGGTGGCATTTATCCCGGGAACAGTGCGTATACGTATATGGCTCGTTGATCGCCATTTGCATGTTCTTCACGTGGAACAAACTGCTAGTGTTCTATAATACTTGTATACGCGCCTCTGTCAATCTACATGATACTATGTTCAGGTACGTTACTAACACAAGTTACGATATTACGTTAGTTACGAGTAACAATATTACACGTGTCACAAATAATACGTGTCACAATATTAAACGTGTTACAATATTACACAAGTCACATGTTGAACTCATAACAATTTTACACAAGTAACAATGTTATATAAGTAACAACATTTCACAAGTCACCAACTTACACGTGTCACAATATTACACTAGTCACGATATCACGTGTCACGATATTACACGTATGTGATTTAAATGATATTTTAAAAGCAATAATAATAATAATTCATTTATTTATTCAAGTAACCAGGACTCATTTTGCATCGATTACATTACTTAGATGCTACATAACTAAACTCAAACTAACTCAAAAATTTATTTATTCAATTAGAATTCTTCTAGAAGCACTTTTAAATCGTCATTACATATTTTCAACATTTACCACCGATTCGGAAAGCAGTATGTATGGAGAAGAACTGGCAAGAAACTCCAGTTGTTCTTTCAAAATCTTGTCAATCATGTCAACTAATAAAAAACTCAGTACATTACTTAGAAGCTACATAACTTAGGTTGCCTGGAAGAGATCACTTCTAAGTGATGAGGCCGCCTAATAAACTATACTGTTTTGTTTTGTATACTTATATAAGCAATAAGTTTTCTATGTATAGTTTTATTGAAGAGTAATAAATAAATAAATAAACTTATAATAAAACTTAATTTTCAGAGGTGTAACGAACGCGCCGATGTGGTTCTTCCACCACAATCCATCGGGACGGATACTCAACAGATTCTCAAAGGATATGGGTCAGGTGGACACTTTGCTGCCCGTCGCTTTGGTCGATTGTTTAGGGGTGAGATTGTTTTTATATCACACACTAGCTACTCCGCGCGATTTCACCCCCGTGGCTCCACTCCTGTTAGTCGTAGCGTGATGATATATAGCCTATAACCTTCCTCGATAAATGGGCTATCTAACACCGAAAGAATTTTTCAAATCGGACCAGTAGTTCCCGAGATTAGCGCGTTCAAACAAACAAACAAACAAACTCTTCAGCTTTATAATATGTATTAATATAGATACGCACATGTCGAAAATGTTGTTTATATCTCACTGGGCATATGCACATGTCATAAATGTTGTTTATATCAATCACACTGGGCATATGCACATGCCATAAATATTGTTTATAAAACACTGGGCATAAATGTACACACATTTCAATCAAAATATGTCCACAGATATCATCAGCTTATGTCATACGACGTAATATATGTACTTATCTTTTTATTAGAGTGTACTATTTTCTAATGTTTGATTTGAGGCGAGTATTATACATTTAGAAATTAACGATTTTAACAGATTTTAAACGCGATTTATCTATACTAGTATTATAAAACTGAAGAGTTTGTTTGAACGCGCAAATCTCAGGAACTACTGGTCCGATTTGAAAAATTCTTTTGGTGTTAGATAGCCCACTTATCGAGGAAAGCCTAATCATCACGCTAAGACCAACAGGAGCAAAGCAATGCGGGTGAAACCGCGGAGCACAGCTAGTACTAAATATATGACTTTATCACCACCAGTTCTTCCTGGAAGTGATCGGTATCCTGGTTGTGGTGTGTTTGGTGAACTGGTGGTTACTTCTGCCCACCGCGTGTGTAGCGGCTTGTCTAATGCTGCTTCGGGCGCTGTTCCTGAACACCAGCCGCGAGTTGAAGCGGATCGAGGCTATCGGTGAGTGTGGGATAGTGGGAGTAGTGGGATTTACAATAGAGTATAGACGGGATAATAATGAAGTTATTCTATAGTCTGTCCACTACAAGAATTGCTTTTTGACAGCTCGACGGGTGATATAGGTATATTAAGAAGAGCTGGAACGTCAACACATTTACACATTGCACATGTTAGGCCGGGAGATACTGACACAAAATTTCGGGTCATTTGTAACAGGATGGCGGTCTAGAGGGGTCTTAGTACGCAATGACAAAAAGAAAAATGATGGTCAGAACGCTGGTACCGGCGGACTAGTCGCGTGGGCGTTAGTCACACTCGTCGGATAAATAGCGAAAGTCCAACGATTTGTAACACAAATAAACGCACACAGATACACAATAGCCCTTAAAAAAGATGTAGGCGGTAGTGTCATGCCATACTTTTACGATGTGACTTACAGTCCGCCATACCGACGTGAATGCGTTGATTAAAAAAAAACAATTCAACCATTTGTACCGGGCTAACTTTTGCACAGGTAACCATCGTCGTGCAGCCATTTACTAAAATCGCCATGCCATACTTTTCGGACAATTCCAAATGGTCGCCATACCGCGGAAAATCTGCAAATTTTTGAATTTTTTTTTCTCGCCAAACGATTTGTACCACCCTACATTTTTTTTTCAACAACTCCTGAATGATTATAAATAGAAGTGTGATAATGCTTTGATAATGCCATACCTGTGGGAGGTGGCGAATGTGTATAAGATTTTTTTCTTATTGTAAGATTTTATTCGTAGTTTGAACGATTTGTAGCAGTATGGCACTAATTTTTCCCTCTATTAAAAGTATGGCAAATATAATAACGGTCACGTTGCATCATATACTTTCCAAAAATGCCGTACTGGTACAAATCGCCAATTCTTTTCATTTTTTTTTACGTCTTGGCTTAAGTCTTACAATCATCCGCCCCATGTTTGCAATCTGCGATATTTTTTTCTAGGTAGAATTGTATACAAACAAACAGAATATAATGATCCCATACTGTAAAAAAATATTTTACGTATTGTACAGTCGTATTTTTGAAACGTGACGAATAAATTAATTTTTCAAGTATGGCAGCACTTTTTCCCCCTACTAGAAGTATGACAAATATAATAATGGTCACATTTTATCAAATACTCTCCAAAAATCCAAATGCAATACTGGTACAAATTGTTTGGCGAAAAAAAATTTTTTTTTGCTGATTTTCGGCGGTATGGTGGCCATTTGGAATCGTCCGAAAAGTATGGCATGGCGATTTTCGTAAATGTCTGCATGATGATGATTACCTGTGCAAAAGTTAGCCTGGTACAAATGCTTGAATTGTTTTTTTTTTTAAATCAACGCATCGCGTCGGTATGGGGGGCTGTAAGTTACACCGGAAAAGTATGGCATGACACTACCGCCTACATCTTTTTTATGGGCTATCGGTAAATTCTAAAATTTTTGTGTTACAAATCGTTTGACTTTCGCTATTTATCCGACGAGTTCGACTAACGCCCACGCGACTAGTCCGCCGGTACCAGCGTTCTGACCATCATTTTTCTTTTAGTCATTGCGTAATAAGACCTCTGTAGAACCGCCATTCTGTTACAAATGACCCGAAATTTTGTGTCAGTATCTCCCGGCCTATGTATGTGTCATATTTTGCAATTGTTTATAAATACAGGGTGATGTAATTGGTGTAGTACGAATATCTAAAAATCTATGAAGAATTTTGTGATACAGTAAATGGAAGAATTATAGACTATTTTACAGTATTTAATAAAATCATTTAATTTTTTGTTCGTTTTCATTAGAAATGTCAATTTTTCTCACCAAGGTGGAAATTTGGATGATAAGGATCTTGTTAGAAAAATATAAATTTTGACTAAAATCGGCATTTTTTTTTCAAAAATCAAATTACTAATTAATAATCAGAGTTATCACATTATTAAAAAAAATAAGCCAAACTATACACAATTTTTACCTATTTGATGCAATCCTCAAAGATCATGGACATAGTGTATTGCGCCTTCCACCATACCATCCAGAACTCAACCCAATAGAGTTACTATGGGGCATAATTAAAGGGAAAGTAGCATCACAAAATGTGAACTTTAACTTGAAAACTGTGGCCGAATTATTTAGAAAGGAAGCAAATGCTATTAGTCTGGATATGTTTAGTGACGTTTGGAGAAAGACGCGAGAACATGAGGAAAAATATATTCAATTAGAACCAAAAGTAGATAATTACACTGACTCATTTATAATAACATTAAGAAATTCCGACGGCGAGTTCTTCGAGCGATGAAAGTTTCAGTGAAGTAGAAGATTACGATTATGATTAAATAGATTCTTCTTCTTCTCTATAGATACTGCTTTCTGAATTGGTGGTAAATGTTAAAACTGTTAAACTGTTATGACGATTCAAAAGTGCTTCTAGAAGAAGTCTAATATTGTATAAATGTTTGAGTTTGAGTTTAAAACCAATAGTGTGAAAATTATACAATAAATATGTAACACATAACTATTTGTTAGCGCGTATTGGTAGGTATTACGTACTTACTACAAATATAATATTTCTTAGATATTATCTTTACTCCACCAAAGTCAGGACAAGACTGCTCCGCAACTGCAGAAGACGTCCGTTATTTAAATCATTATCAAAACAACCATCCGTGTGTTGGGAGTGAGCGCACGTGTTATTTTGTATTGTTTTTATGACCTGAAATTTAATTATTATTTGATAATTGAATAATTATTAATACTTTTATCCAATTGATTATTATTAGAATAAATAATTAACTTCATCAATTGATTTACTTTTAAATTATAATTTTACAGGTAAATTATGAGAGCTTTCATAATTATATTTGCATATATTTATCTACAACGCACCCATTTTACAATTCAAGTCTAAAATGAAACTAGAGTCGCATTTATTTTTGAACATACTGTAAGTGAAATTGCATAAGTGTGAGTACTGTGAACATGCCAGCTTTCCTTAATTGACCGATACCAGAAGTGATGTTCAAAATATTATCGATTGTGATACCATTACAATTATAATAATAATAATTTGACGACGCGGTTGGCGCAGTGGTAAAGTAACTGCCTACTGTGCCGACGGTCCCGGGTTCGATCCCCGGTCAGGGCAAATATTTGTGTGATGAACTCAATTATTTGTTCTTGGGTCTGGGTGTTATTATCTATATATGTATTTATTAAATATTATATTTATCGTCGCCTAGTACCCACAACACAAGCCTTAATTGAGCTTACTGTGGGACTAGGTCGATTTGTGTAATAATGTCCTATAATATTAATTATTATTTATTTAATTATAAATTCAAAATATTATCATAAATCGAATCAGGTGCGTAAAAAATAATTACAACGTAAACGTACTAATAAGATATGTAATAATAAGACCACATATCTATGCATTGTATGTTAAAACTAAACTAAACTAATATTTTATTATTTATTGGTTTCTATCTTACAATTTGGTTGTCCTTACGTTTAAATTATGTATATAACTTATTAGAAGAGTTTTTCTGTATCGGATATATTTTACAGAGTATTTCTATCGATTATTATAATCTATCGAACCATCATTGAATAATTCTGTGTAGACATCACTAAGTGGGCGGGGCCTGTCCATGAAGTGCAATAATTATTTGTATGACATTTTAACATAGACAATACAATCCTTCATATGCGTGAAGCTGTCAAAAAGCAAATAATATAATGGACAGAGTATAGTTCGAGCAGATCGAGATTTTTTGAGTCTCGTAGGATTTCTGTCATGTTTTTGTGTGTAACTATTCTTTACCCACGTAATTAACGTAGAAATTTACATCATTTTATTTAAAACAACACCCTTTTCATCCACGTTTCTATGAAATAAATAACTGAACTGAATAATTTTGAAATTCTACCCCATCCCATATATCCTAAAATCTAAAATAATTGTTTTATTATTACGTAATGTTTCTCCTTTCCCATTTCAGCCCGAAGCCAAAGCCTGAACCACGCGTCCGCCACAGTATCCGGTCTCACAACGATCCGGTCTACTGGCTCCCAACAACGCACCCTGGCCCAGGAGTTCGATCAGCTCCAGGACCTGCACAGTTCCGCCTGGACCTTGGTCCTATGCAGCAATAGAGCATTTGGCTTCTGGATGGACATGCTCTGCTGTGTCTACTTGGCTATGGTCACGTTCAGCTTCTTCATATTTTTCGGGGATGGTGAGTAGACTAAAATACTTGTTAAAAGCAGTTTGACAGGCTCCAGGACCTGCACAGTTCCGCCTGGACCTTGGTGCTGTGCAGCAATAGGGCTTTCGGCTTCTGGATGGACATGCTCTGCTGTGTCTACTTGGCCATGGTCACTTTTAGCTTCTTCCTGTTCTTCAGGGATGGTGAGTAGACCGTAAAACCGTAAAACCGTAGACCGTATAAAGATTCTAATTGCGCAGAAGTGTTCTAAGCATAGAAATCTAAATAACAAGACACTAGAAGTCGCAGGCACGCGTGACCTTGTCGCCACTCAGGTGACTTCCAAGCCACCAGTGCGTTCGTCGCTATTCAGTTGCTCTCGAGACGCCCGACGACGTATTTTTTAAAGTAAGTTTTCACTAAAATGAAGCTGTCCAATAAAAGGCATAGTTTACAGTTTGTGTGTACTGTTTAGCTTTTGGTTTAAATGTGTTGATTTTGGCGACAGTGGTTTTCATACTAATTATGACATTATAGCACTTCTATAGTGTCTTGTTATTTAGAGTTCTATATTGGTTCTAAGATTGTCTTACTGGCTCTCTGCTACAAAATAAATGTAATAATTTCCATATTATTGCTAAAGAACTGATTAACGACTCCATTTTTTCAATATGGTCACACGCTGCTCAAAAGATAAATAATGTTATACACATAATTGTACAAACACTTGTGCATAGGAATAAGTAAAGAAAAATTGCATGTTAGTGTTACGGATTACAATTTTTCGACAGATTATAATCTAACGGTTTTTACAATTTTACGGCGACACAAGCGTACTAAAATATTCGAGAAATCTGTATGTTTGTAGAAGCAGTCAAATTGCTAATAATAATTTCGCAAAAATACGCAAAAAACACTTGGCCACATACTTCATGAACTTTGAATGTATATTTCCAGGTAATCTTGGTGGTAGCGTGGGTCTGGCTATAACGCAAGTGATAGGACTCGTCGGAATGTGCCAATACGGCATGAGGCAGACTGCTGAAGTTGAGAATCAGATGACATCGGTACGTAAGAAAAACTTTTTTTATCTTAATTTTTATTAAAATAATATTTATTTTCTTAAATTTATTATAGGATTTATTAGGATGAGCAAAAATGATATTGAAACTAGTAAAATTTCAATCAGGGGATATAAATGTGTTATAATAAGTAAAAAACTGTAGTGTACTCTACTAAAAAACCACTCGGCTTTTTTTCCATTGAATTTAGATATCCAAAATATATATGTATACAAATTTCCGCATCAACGAAAGCCAGCCACTGAGGAGTCATTTAGTTTTCTACTTCAAAAATAATTTTCAAAATCGGCTCAGTGTTTTTTTTTATTCATCCATTACAAAGAAACTTACAGACAATGAAATCTATCTCTTCATAATATTAGTGTAGATTTGTAGATATTTTACAATTAAATTTGTTTTCTAGGTGGAAAGAATATTGGAATACACGAATCTACCGGCAGAGAGTCCGGTGGAACCGGACATCAAGGCTCTTAAAAATGAATGTCCAAGCGTTGATTTTGATACTTGGCCTAATCGAGGTATGTAGAAAGAATAAATATCTTCTTCTTCTTATATATAAAAATGAATCGCAAAATGTGTTGGTAAGCGCATAACTCGAGAACGGCTGAACCGATTTCGATAATTCTTTTTTTATTATATTCCTTGAAGTACGAGGATGGTTCTTATGTAGAGAAAACGTAAATATGTACCACGGGCGAAGCCGGGGCAGACCGCTAGTTTATAAATAAATATTTCAGGACAATTTTCACACACGGCACGATCTGATCCCATAATAATAATAATTTATCCCACATTATATAACATAGTTAAAAACTACATTTTTGTTAATCTTATTTGAGTTAGATTATAGTTAGTTTATTCTTGTTTCTTATTTATGTAATTTAATATTTCTGTAAACATAAATAGATATATAATTCTACTAGCTACGCACCGCATTTTCACCCGCGTGGATTCGCTCCTGTTGGTCTTAGCGTGATGATATATAGCCTATAGCCTTCCTTGATAAATGCGCTATCTAACACCGAAATAATTTGTCAAATCGGACCAGTAGTTTCTGAGATTAGCGCGTTCAAACAAACAAACAAATTCTTCAGCTTTAGATTAAAACAACTTCTATTTTAAAATCCTTGCATTTTAAATTAATGTATTTCCTTATCTATTTTTCAGGTGAAATAGTCTTCGAAGACGTATCCCTGCAATACGAGAGGCCACCAAAAGCGGAGACAAAAGAACTACCACCAAAAGTAGATGATACCAGCTATGCTATCCGGGGGGTTAGCTTCACCATCAGTCCGGGGGAGAAGGTTGCCGTAGTGGGGAGAACGGGAGCGGGGAAAAGTTCCCTGGTTGCTGCACTTTTTAGGTTAGAAAAGTGCTATTTTCCAGTTTTCTAGGTATGGAAAGGTTGGGTTGACCGTGGTCGAGAAAATTTTTGTCAAAAGTGAAATTAATGTCGTCGAAAGTGAGGCTAGATTTTGTCAAAAGTGAGATTATATTTTGTCCATGGTTAGGTTAGATTTTGTTTGAACTACAGTTATCCAACCTTACTCTACGGTTAGATAACTGTAGTTTCCGACAGACGCTGCGCAACCCGACAGACGAGACACGTTTCATAAGTATAAATGTAAAAAGAATAGAAAAAATTCGATCACGAGGCGGGACTCGAACCCGCATCCTTCCACGCCAATCCGGGGTGGATGCTTGACCAATTCGTACCAAGTCGTAGCGTGATGATATATAGCCTATAACCATCCTCGATAAATGGGCTATCTAACACCGAAAGAATTTTTCAAATCGGACCAGTAGTTCCCGAGATTAGCGCGTTCAAACAAACAAACTCTTCAGATTTATAATGATACTAGCGGTCCGCCCTGGCTTTGCCCGTGGTACCTACATGTTTAAACTATCCTATCTCTCAAGTTGGATCGAACTGCACATGGTGTGCGAATTTTATTATAATCGGTTAAGTGGTTTAGGAGTCCATTGAGGACAAACATTGTGACACGAGATTTATATAATTATATTAAGATGTGAAATATTGAAAACTGGACATTTATCACTTACATACATTCTTTCAGGCTAAGCAAGATATCGGGCTCCATCCGCGTGGACGGAGTTCGAGCTGAAGCCGCAGGGCTTCGTGCTTGGCGTTCACGGCTCTGTGCTTTACCGCAACGACCTGCACTATTTGCTGCAAGTCTGAGGGATAATCTCGATCCGGAGGGAAAGCATAGTGATGCTGAATTACATGCTGCATTGCAAGAGGTATATTTGACTTATATTTTCTTAGGTTATTTATATTTAACTAGCGGTCCGCCCCGGCCTCGCCCGTGGTACCTGTTTACGTTTTTGAAGTGAAAACTTCTTTAGCGGCGTTGAGCACTTTTTCTGTAATGGGTTTAAAATCTTAAACTCGCGTCAGGACACGTGACCTGATCGAAAAAGCGTAAGACGGATGGATATCAAACATGCTCAACGTTAATAATCAAGTTTTCACTTCTGCCGGCACTCCCCCAGTGCAACCCGTCTTTTTTTTTATTTTTCATAAGAACCATCCTCGTACTTCAAGGAATAGATTCCGCATTGGTAAGGATCTCTAATTTTTTTTGAAAATGCTGTATAGCCTATTTTGCTCAGTGAAGATGCAGCTTTCTAATGGTGAAAGAATTTTTGAAATCGGTCCAGTAGTTTATGCATAAAAACCATACATACATACAAACCTTTCCTCTTTATAATATTAGTATAGATTAGGTTATTTATATTTAACTTTTTTTCACGCTAACTCTCCTTCACTCAACCTTTGATATTGATCATC